>JAJIYU010010102.1:0-16461 GCA_030144865.1 Tinospora cordifolia | reverse complement strand
TATATTATACCATGTAATAAATAAATGTTACAATTTACATTTTTATAATTATATATTATTATACATACAATTATTTATGTAATTCTATTATAAATTTATACTTATATAATGTTATATTTATATTAGATAAATATAAGCATACAACATTTTTATTAAATAAAAATGTTAAACATTTACACTTACATTCTATTGTGTATATATTTCTATATACATACTCTTAAATATGATATTATTTTAACACCCACATATTATTCATACACATATTATATAATAATAATAATAATAATAATAATAATAATTATTATTATTATTATTATTATTATTATTATTATTATTATTATTATTATTATTTCTAATTCATATATCCGTGTATATATATGTGTATAGAAATATATACATAATAGAATGTAAGCGTAAATGTTTAACTTTTTATTTAATAAAAATGTTGTATGCTTACATTTATCTAATATAACATTATATAAGTATAAATTTATAATAGTATTACATAAATAATTGTATGTATAATAATATATAATTATAAAAATGTAAATTGTAACATTTATTTATTACATGGTATAATATATATATATATGTGTGTGTGTGTGTGTGTGTGTAATTATTTTAAAAAAATACATATAAATAATAATAATAATAATAATAATAATAATAATAATAATTACTGTATTATACTTTATGGAATAATCTATAACCTAAATATTATATATATATATGGAAAAAAATCACACAGCGCACGAATTCGGCAAAATCACCAAATTCGGCAAAAAAGAGGAAAATTTGAAAAATAGAAAGAAAAATTCGAAAAAATGCACAAAAAAACCCTAAAACACATTATTTGAATTTGAGCTGCCAAAACCCAATAAAAATAGAAAATTTCTATATAAAAATGTCCAAAGTTACTAATTTTCATTCCGCTAAACTCTATATAAAGGACCTCTAGTGCTCCCATTCTTTTCATCTCAAAGCAAGAGCATACTAGTCCCTCTTGACTCTCTCTGGCCTTCATCTTAACAATCCTCTCAGTTCTTGAGTAATCTTGAACTATTCTTGAGTGTTTTTGAGAGTTTTTGAGAGTTCAGAGGCGTGCAGAAGAGATTTAGTTTTAAGGTAGAAGTGATTTTTAATCTTTATTTGAATATTTTGATTTGAATAAGGCTTGCATGAGTGATGATGTTTTGAAGTTGATTGTTTAGAAAAATATGTTTTTAATATGAATGCTTTATTTATTTGATGTGCCATGAATATACATGTTATGCATGTTTAGAATTTAAGAATAATAATGCATGATATGTATGACTGTGCCATGAATGAATGTTTAATAATCCATGTTATGTACATGTTATATTAATCGTTTTATCCGATATTATATGTTTTATCACTAAGAAAGGATTAAATAATGACTATAACCATGTACCGGTGCGATGATAGGCTGCATAGTGTCATTGTGTGTGTTTCACCCCGATCCTGCTTGCCGGCTTACCATTGATGATTTTGAACTGAGGTTTTCAAGAGTGATCCCACTTCATAGATATTGGAGTTTGAGTTTTCAAGAGTGATTCTCTCTCCCAACGATGTGGAACGCAGAGATTAAACTCTTTCGGTCTTAATGTCAACTATAAACAAAAAATTTGTTTGAATCACCGAATGTACAAAAGTTTTTGATATGCATAGTTTGTTTGAATTGAAATAATTATTTAAATGTTTAGAAAGATCCACTGGGCTATGTACTCATCTCTTCCTTCTATTTTTCAAGAAATTGAATTACATGAAGACCACAAATATTAATTAAGTTTTTTTTTATTTAGAAACTTCCTAATTTCTATGTAAGGTTATGTTGCCCAAGTTTTGAATTCTTCGCTATAATAGTTTTTTTAATGAATTATGTATCAATTTTACTCAATTAATAGAGTTTATGAATTTCTTTTATTTCTTATATTATTGCCTTATTAAATTTCTAAATTTGAGTTACGTACTCTTAAATACTATTAAGCCATGAAATAATTGAAATAGAAAGTCAAGTTATACACTTGTAAAGTAACACTAGCCCGGCCCGCCTTGTGGTAAAGTCCAAATTAAAAGTTTCGGGGGTTGGGGTGTTACAATTCTTCATTTTTTTAGTGTGATCATGGGCAACCTTCTAATATTGGAAACTTTCATTCTTGATGTGCTCATGATCAACATAAGATGCATTTCTAATTCAGCTCATGGTAAACTTCCTATTTTCTCTTTTGTGTGCAAAAGTGTGATGTTTTGGGATGTTTTCCATATAGAAAGTTTCTATTTGATCCATTTGTGCTCATATGACGGCTAGGGTTCATTCTTGGGCACTTTAATTTAGGGTTTTTTTCCCCCTATGGTTTTGGCATTTTAGGGTTGTGAGCAACGCATTTCTAATTTCTTCTCATTTTCCATTTCCCTTGTTTTCATTTCATTTCTTTAATTCTCATTTCACTAAGATGTTTTGAGCAAATGAACTATCAATTGACCACTGAAATGAACTTCTACTGAATTTATCTCATTTAATCCTCAATAATGTTGCACATTTTATTTCGTTTTAGGTTATTACACTGTGCTGTAGCCATTCTCTTTCATATCCATTTTACTTGATTATTCATCTCCTCTACTAGATTGGGCCTAGTAAGCACGTGTTCCTCAAGTTTAGCCAACAGGTTGTTGATCTGTAGGGCCTCCCATAGAGAGCTTCATACAGAGCCATCTTTATACTTGCTTGATAACTGTTGTTATAGGCAAACTCCGCCAGGTGCAGGTACTTGCTCCAGTTTCCCTTGAAGTCAAGGACGTAAGACCTCAACATATCTTCTAGTGTATGAATGATTCTCTCAAACTGACCATCAATTTGAAGATGGAAAGCGGTGATCATGGAGAGTTTGGTCCCCAAATCCTTTCGTAACCTCTTCCAAAACTGTGATATGAACCAAGAGTCTTTGTCTGACACTATTGTTTTAGGCACACCATAAAGTCATACTATCTTCTTCATATAGAGTTCTCCTACTTACAGATTTGGTTTATGGATCTATTGGGTAAGAAATTTGCCACCTTAGTGAAACGATTCACAATTACCTATATAGTATCTTCTCCTTTCTGGTTCTAAGTTAATCTGGTGACAAAGTCCATGATAATGTTATCCCACTTCCATTCCAGGATTGGGAGAAATTGTGACATTCTAGTGGGTTTTCTATGTTTCACCTTCACTTGCTGACAAGTTAGGCCCTTGGAGACATATTTAGCTACATCTTTCTTCATTCCTCACTATCGATTGGTTTTTCTGAGGTTTTGATACATCTTGTCACTGCTTGGATGCATCATGAACTTGGTCTGATGGGCTTCGTCTAATATGGTTTACTTACTTTGTCCATTTTGAGGCCTACAAATTCTACCTCCAAGCCTTAAGGTATTTTTAGTATCTAACCTAAACTTAGTATGTTTTCCTTGTTCAATTCCTTCTATCAAACTTGTGAGCCACTTATCTTGCATTTGCCCATCCCTGATCTACTATAAAAGATCTATTTGGCAAGTCATGTTGTAAAGATAAACCTGTTTCTCATTTGAAGTCATGCCCAAGTTATAATCCTCAAACAACTGATGCATTTGACCCTTTTCGTCATTTTGTCTTTCTACTCAAGGCATTAGCCACCATATTGCCCTTCCCTAGATGGTAGTTGGAAATTATAGTCCTTAAGAAACTCCATCCAATTCTGTCGTATGAGGTTTAACTCCTTTGGTATAGATGTATTTCAGACTCTTGTGATCTAAAAACAAATCAAACTTCTTGTCATAAAAATAATGTCTCAAAATCTTTAGGGCAAACATAGTGGCAACCAATTCTAAGTCATGAGTTGGGTAATTTTTTTCATGGATCTTGAGTTGTCTTGGGGCATATACAATAAACTTTCCTTCTTGCATCAAGACAACACCCAATTCGTTTTGTGAGGCATCTATATACAAAACATATTCAAAATTATGGGTAGGAGTGACTATGATGGGGGCCGAGGTCAATTTCCTTTTTAGTGGAATGATTGTTCACATTTCTCATTCCAATTGAACTTGATTCCCTTTCTAGTTAGCTTGGTCATGGGTTTGGCCAACTTGGAGAAGTCTCGGATAAATCTTTGATAGTATCCAGCTAGGCCTAAGAACCTTTTATCTTCGTAACCGTTTTGGGTTGCTTCCAGTCCATGACAGCTTCCACCATATCGGGGTCTACAAAGATGCCTTTATTCAATACTACATGGCCAAAGAACTTGACCATCTTCATCCAGAATTTACATTTGCTGAACTTGGCATACAAATGGTTCTTTCTAAGGGTCTCCAACACAATCCTCAAGTGTTTTAAGTGTTTGTCTTTTGACTTAAAGTATATTAGCATGTCATCCATAAATACCAGTACAAATTGATCAAAGTATTGCTTAAACACTTGGTTCATCAGATCCATAAATGTTGTTGGTGCATTGGTCAAACCAAAGGGTATCACCGTAAACTTGAAGTGTCCATATCAGGTCCTAAAAGTTGTTTTGTTTATATCTAACTCTCCTATCCTTAACTGACGGTGTCTTGACCTAAGGTCAATCTTGGAGAAATAAGTTGCTCCCCTCAATTCATTGAATAGGTTATCTATCCTCAACAAATGATACTTGTTCTTCGTCATCGCCTGATTCAACTTCCGATAGTCAACACATAGTCTCATGGATCCATTTTTCTTCTTTATGAACAACATTGAAGTTCTCCATGGTGATTCACTTGGTCTGATAAACCCCTTCTCTCGGAGCTCGTCTAGTTGAGTCTTTAACACGATCAATTCCACTAGTGCCATTCTATAGGGAGGTATGGTTATGAGGTTGGCTCTAGGGTAAATTTCAATCTTAAATTTTACTTCTCTAGTAGGTGGTAGTCTGGGTAAGTCATCTGAAAATACATCTTTGAATGCGTAAACTACTTCTAAGCTTTGGATTCCTCCTTCCTCCTTAGGTTCCTCTAAGAGTTTCTTGAGCTCATCTTTCTACTTTAAGCAATTCAACATATCTATCAATAGGCTTCTAGGTAATCTCTGCACATTGCCATTGATTTTATAGGTTTCTCCTGAAGGTAATGTTATGGTTACCCTCCTTTGGGAGTATTCTATTTGTGCCTAATACTAGTTTACCTAGTCCATCCCCAATATTACATCGTATCAATAAAACGGAAGTACACAGAGGTCAACTAAGATCAGTTTATCTCCAAACCCAAGGTCACAACTACACATTCTTTTTGAGGTGACGGTAGTTCCTATGGTGTGGAAACATTCAAAGTCATTAACAATGTTTTTGTTACTAGTTGTAGCATATCTACTAGTTTTTCAAAAATAAGGATTTCACAACACCTAAATCAAACAATAATTTCACAACAACACTAAACAACAAGGATGTACCTTATACAGTAGGGATTTGTTCCTCTTGAAATCAGTCATAGCAAATACTTTAGCCTAGTTCTGTCCACAACCTTGGTTTTGATTTTGTAAGCTCTACCAAAAATGGCATGTGAACCGAGCATCTCTATCAGACACAATGGATACTGGAACCCCATGCAATCTCATGGTCTCACAGATAGACGGCCGACTTAGCCTCTCAACTGAATCTTTGCTATGCATCAAGAGGAAATGAGCAGACTTAGTCAGTTTGTCCACAATAACTGAAAGTATTAGATCTCTGCTGAGTATGGGGTAATCCCAACACAAATTCCATGATAATGTGCTCCCATTTCCACTCGGGAATAGCCAAGGGCTGTAGTAAACCATCGGGTCTTTGATGTTTAGCCTTAACTAGCTGGCATGTGTCACATCTCTATATGAAGGTTGTTATGTCTCGCTTCATCCTCGACCACCAATAAATATGTCGAACATCCTCATACATCTTATTAGTGCCTGGGTGAATAGTATACCTCGAGTGGTGCAACTCTACTAGCATTCCCTATCTCAGGCGAGGGTCATCTGGTACCCACAATTGCCCCCTAAACCTTAGTGCCCCATCAATGTCAATCGACCACTCCACATGAGAAGTGTCGTCTACCCACTCCTGGAACATCACATAATCAACATCACGAGGCTAAACCTCCATGATATCAGCAAACAGAACTGGCCAAGCTCTCATTTGTGCACTGATTCTAGTCTTGGTCGAAGTTTTGTGAATACTCATCACTATCACAAAATCAATCATCCTCTACTCCTAATACATATATCTAGCCATACAAGTGGTCTCGACCCATTTCCTACTAAGTGCATCAACCACAACATTAGCCTTCCCGGGATGGTATTCAATACTAAAGTCATAATCATTCAGCAATTCCATCCACCTCCTCCGCCTTATGTTAAGATCTTTCTAAGAAACAAATGCTTGAGGATCCTGTGATCCAAATACAATGTGAATCGTTCACCATAAAGATTATGCTGCTAAATCTTAAGCGCAAAAACAATAGTTGCTAGTTCTAGATTATTGACAGGGTAGTTTTTCTCATGAACTTTTAACTGTCTAGAAGCATAGGTTATAACCCTGTCATTTTGCATCAATACACAACCAAGGCCTAATCCTGATGTGTCAGTATAAATTACCAACTCTTGACTTGGTTCTAGCAAACAAGAACTGGCGCAGCTATCAACCTTTATTTAAGCTCAAGAAAGACAAGCTCATAGTTATCATTCCATACAAAAGGTACATTCTTCTGGGTTAGCTTAGTCATCGATGCTGCAATGCGGGAGAAATTCTGTATAAATCTCTGATAGTAACTTGCCAAACCCAGAAAACTATGAATTTCAGTTACTGTGGTAAGTTTAGGCCAATTAACAATTGCTTCGACCTTGGCCAGATCAACAGAGATACCATTGGCTCCCACCACATGACCCAAAAACTTAACCTATGTCAACAAAAAGTCACACTTACTCAGTTTTGCATGCAAGCGGTATTCCTTCAGAGTTTGTAAGACTACTCTAAGATGTGTTGCATGCTCCTCTCTAGACCTCGAGTAGTTAGGATGTTATTAATGAATATTATCAAAAATTGATCAAGATAAGGCATAAACATCCACTGCATCAAGTCCATGAACATCGTTGTGGCATTCGTTACGCCAAATGGCATAACTAAGAACTCATAGTGCCCATAGCGAATCTGAAAAGTTGTCTTTGGTACATCCTCTTCCCTAAGACGTAGCTAATGGTATCTCGAACACAAATCAATCTTCAAAAATACTCTAGCACCCATCAGCTGATCCAACAAATCATCAATCAGTGGAAGAAGGTATATATTCTCTGTAGTCATCCTATTCAACTATCCATAGTAGATGCACAAGTAAAGACTCTCATCTTTCTTTCTTACAAACAATACAGGATCTCCCCAGGGTGATATGCTAAGTCGAATAAAACCCTTACCCAATAATCCTTCTAACTGAACCTTCAACTCCTGTAACTCCTTAGGAGTCATACAGTAAGGAACTACTAAGATTAGGTTAGTCTCTTAGACCACTCAATGACAAAATCAATCGCTCGCTTAGGAGGAAAGTTGAGTAGATCATTAGGGAATATCTTGGAGAACTCACATACAATGAGACTATCCCCAAGTCTTGGCTTGGAAGGGTTACCAGTATCTGTGGCAACCACACTCACTGAGGCACATATTTCCTCTGGTGTTGCTAATCTGCCCTGGGTGCTAAGTTTATCTGAACCTCTATCCTGGAACACCACTGCAAGCTGAAATACTATACCCTTAGCATAAAAATTTACATAAGCATGATAAGTAGCTAGCCAGTCTAAGCCTAAAATGGCATCAAGGTTCAAAAATTCTATTACCTGCAAATTTACCATTGTTTCTAAGTCACTGCCACATATCACACAATGCTCACAAATCATATTGGGGTAAATACGTTTCCTAGCGACAGTACTTAATACAAGCTAAGCGGATGCCCTAACTGGTATAAGTTTTAATCTATCAATAGTAGGTCCAAATATAAATGATAAAGTAGAGTCAACATCAATCAACACATATAAAGTGGAATCTCAAATAAAGACGGTACCTTCTACCAAAGTCTTGGTAGCCTCCAGATCAGGCTGAGTGACTACCTATGCTCTCTTTTTATATCCCTGCTGGACCATCGGTCAGGCTGATAGGGTAAGAAACTCCAATCTGTTGTGCTACACTAATAGAATTTGCCTACACTAATAACAGGTGAAAGGTTATCTTTGTACAACTTTCCCTGTTCGTGTTGGCTGGCCCGCCTACACTGATAACAGGTGAAAGGTTATCTTTGTACGACTTGCCCTGTTCGTGTTGGCTGGCCCATCTATACTGTCGGTGCTAGTGGCCTATGCTCTAAGGCTCTGCTTCCCCTACCTAGGCTTCCTCTTCGACCTCTGCCTCTAGGTTGTACTGGCACGTGCAGCTCGAAAGTCTGAATAGGGGTGGCAGAACTACCATCATCGTCGTAGATTGGGTTTGTGGGATGTTAGTTGATCCTAAAGCAAACTTCCTCTTCCTGTAACCTCTATTTCTGCCATTAACCTTGGTTACTGGAAGTTTGTGTTGAAATTTGCATGGTATTGCCTGGGATAATCTACACCTTTACGAGCTCATCCTTACTATTTGCTTCATATTTCAGATCTTGGAGCGTCAGCAACTCTAAACTGGAGTTGTGTATCGCCTGTCGAATATCACTATTCAATCCCCGGCAATAAAATCCAGCTCTTTCTGTTTTATTAGCAACTAGCCATAGAGCATAAGACTCTAGATGAATGAATTTGTAAGTGTACTCTTGGACTGTCATATTGCATTGTCGCAAAGCCAAGAACTCCATCATCCTACGCTCTCTGGCAGAAGCAGGAACAAAAATTTTCAAAAATAACTCTCTAAACCTTGCCCAAGTCTCAACTGGGCGCTTAGTAGCCAAAACTGATAACCACCATCTAGCGGCATCACCCTCTAATGTATGTGTAAAGATCAACACCTAATTATCTTCAGATAGCTTCATCAATCATGTTATCATCTCAACATTCAACAACCAGTCCTCTGCTTGCTCTAGATTAACACCGCCCCAATATAACTGCGGTTTCAAGTCTACAAACTTCTTCAATAATCTCTCATGTGAAATTTTTCTCCTCTGTCTCTCTCTACGGTGCCTACGAGGAGCCTCAATCTCGTCTTCAGACTCATCATTATCATCCCCATCAACTGGCTTGACTACAGGTGGTGCATGAGCTATCGGAGATGCTAGTTGTTATATATTAGCCACAACCCCATCTATTCTCTAATGTAGTGCAGTGTTAGAGGATTGAATCAACTTCCCTTAGGCCCTAATAAGATCTTTGAGGTGTTGTATCCATCAGAATCGGCAAGTGGTAGTGGTGGTATAGGTCTCAATACAGGATGCTGAAGAGGAATAGGATCTTGCCATACCCGTCGTGGTTTACTACGTCTAGGTGGCATCTTAGTCTGCAATTCACATACAACCACTTGTTAATGTCAAGCTTGCAAACGTACCACCCCTAAAGCCTATTTATCACTACTGTATAATATAATTTTGAAAATAAGTTTTCAAAAGTAGAACTTTTGGACTCATATATTTTCAGTTAATTCCAACTTTGTAAAAAAAATTGTGGACTCTAATACCAACATGGTTGGGACAGCTTCTGAAACCTCATACGGGTGGCCTGATCGGCAAAATAATCAGATAAGTCTACTTCTCAGTCAAACTTGCCAACTACTGATAAGTCTTACCATCGAAACATTTATAGTATTTAGAGTGCAACAATAACAAGGTAAGCGGAATAATGTAACAACATCGAAAGTCTTTAACATTAATTATATTACTAGAGTCTATTTCAACGTTACATTTTTCAAAACTCATACATAATGATTTAAAATACAAAAAATAACAAAACAACAAAATAACCTACTAAGGATAGGCCAGAAAAAATCACAAGATCAGCACACTTATCCCTTTATACACACTGGGCGAACCTGAAATGTTAAGAGTAGTGAGCTCGATATCCACGTGAGCCCAATGAGTAGCAAAAGATATATCTACTTAAATCTAGCATTCTACATGTAATGAAACAGAAAAAATAACAAGCATTCAAATAAAAATGCAACAATGAATAGCACACACAATCATCAACATATTAAAGTGCAACAACCTAATATGCCATGAATTATGCCATGATTCAAGGGTCAAGCATCTAAACTTGGCACCTTCTTTCATTTTAAGGATCCTTTGGTCATACTATTGTTTCGGACGAACATGACCATCGTTTAAGCCATACTGCGATATCAATCGTCGATTGTGGCCCACCGACCAGGAAGTACAATCATCACCCATAAACTAGTAGGGTGTGTCATGCATCACTCTAAATATATCCATAGAGTGTACCAAAGTCCTACTTTTATCTCAAGATTATCACAATCCAATGTCTACACCTTAAAACCTCTTATTGTTAGGTCAGGTCAACACATCTGAAGATACGTCGATCAATCCTATCTCAGAGCTATCACGATCCAATGTCCGCATCTCAAAACCTCTTAAACGTAAGTCAGGTTAGCACATCTAAAGATCTGTCAATCAATTCTATCTCAACACTATCATGATCCAATGTCTGCACCTCAGAACCTCTCATCCTGAGGCGAGATCAACACATCTGAAGATCTGTACTCGTATCTTAGTACTATCACAATCCAATGTTCGCACCTCGAAACTTCTCATCCTAAGGTTAAGTTTGCACATCTGATGATCAGTCCTATCTCAATACAATATGCAATGCATGTAGCACTCAATTAGGTAATGTAACACCTCAGAATTTTGTGAGCGCATTACGTCACGAGTCGATATAAAATAAAAATATGATTCATAGAAAAAAAAAAGAATGAAACTTTAAAATAAATACCTAAGAGTGTGTTGAACATGAAGCAATTGGTAGTTTTATAAAATAAGATAAAAGAATATACGAATTTTAGAATTCACAATACTTTAGGAAATAATACTAATAATGATAATGAATGAATTGGAATAATGTTTTAATTAAATATTGATATAGACTATAATTTGATAGAATAGTCAAGTATTAGTTGATGAAATTATTAAGGAGTTAAAATCCATGAATTGTTTGAGACGGGAAAAATAAGGTTTTGAAGAAATGCGTGGAGAGTAATTAAATTCAAATTCTGATTAACTAGGTTAAATTTATTAAATTAATGTAATAGATATATATGTATACATATGTATAAAATAAAATTTAATAAATGTGTAGAAATCGAATAAATTAAATTAGTTAAATAAAATGATTGGTATATGTTAAGTTATAACTAATGAATAAATGATAGGTATAGATTCAAATTTTGATTAGCTAATTAAATTAAAGGATAGGTATATATTAGTGTAATGGGAATTGGTAGCAATAGGTGGGGCGGTGAGTTGCAAACGAAGAAGAGTATCGAGTGAAGTCTCGAATTATCCAGACAACGGAAGATTGAAGAAGAAGCCAATGCAGCGTTTAACTGGCGTGATTAACTTGAAGAAGAAAAAAAAAATTCTGCGGTTACCGTGGGTTGTGAAGTATGAAGACGAAGAGCAGCAACCACTTGGAACGGAGACGAAGAAGATGAAGCTGCTGATGCTTGAACTAGGGCCGTCGTTACTGCAGAGCGAAGAATGAAGCTAGTGTGTGGCTGGTGAGATGAACAAAAGGGAGGAACCTAAGCTGTGCTAGTGTTCTATGATATTTGGATGAAGACAAAGACGTGAAGAGGGAAAACAGAGCCCCTGCTGTTACGGTTGTTGTTAGTGTTGCGGCTAGAACGAGGAAGAAACCATGCAGAGGAAGAGAAACGAAGAGTAGTGTGCTCTGTTCTGTGAGGAAGAAGTTCTGTTGCTGCTGCTACTCTGGGTTGTTGCTGCACTAACAGAGTGAAGAAGGGAAAACAAAACAATGACATTCTGTTGTTGCTGCTACTACAGCTACAGCTGCTATGGGTTGGGTTGTTGCTAGTTGTTGTCGGTTGCTATCCGTGAGGCACAGGAAAGGGTGAGCTGAACACTAAGAAGATGGGGGGCCGTGCAGCAGTTTTTGTTGTTGGTGAGTTGCAGCCAGACGAACAAAAAAAAAACCAGGCTTTTGAGTCATCAAAACGGAGGAGGAATAGGAGCCGGTTTTCTTTTTGTGTGTGTTTGATGCATCGAGCAGAGACAGGAAGTGGAGGCATAGCAAGGTTGTTCTGTTGCTGCTGCTGGCTGTTGCAGCTGCTACTGCTGGCTGTTGCTACCAAATGAAGTAGAACGCCATTGCAGGGAAGAGGAACAGAAACAGGGGCAACATGAGTGTGCGAAGAAGGCCTACTGCCGTTCTACGTAGAGAAGAACAGAGAGGGTGTTGCGCGTGCTGCTATTGTAAATTGCAGACAGAAGAACACAATCAAGGTGTGTATATTGTGTTGTTGGTTTGGACGAAAAGAAGAAGATGGTTGGTGGCTGCAGCTGGGCGTGAAGGAGAAAAAAACGAAAACAGAGGAAGAAGAGGATTGGCAGAGTTTTGGAATGTTGGGACCGTCATTCCCGTGGGTTGGTGGATGTCAAAGTAGTAAGAAGCATTCACAACTATTGTGATGCTGCGAAGATTGAAATTGATATCCTCCATCATCTTCCTAAATATGGTAATAGTGGATTACGCCGCATCCAGATTTGTAACTGGTTTGACTACCGGGATCATATATGCATTGGCCATTGAATTTATGATAAAATTTGTGTTTGAGCATGAAAATGTGATGAAGGTGCATTGCAAAGAGTGAGTGATCGTGATTGGGCATGAAGATAGCATCTGCAGCATGAGAGATTAACGAGCTATTGCGATTTGTGCAAAGAAGACGATGTGAGATTCTATAATTTCAGAGGTCCAAACGTTTTACAAGAGTGCAAGGAGTCCTGAAGATCGGCGAAACCAGGTGGGCGTGACTTCCTTGCTCATATATATTATATAGATTTAAAATTCAAAGTATTTGTTTGAATAGTTCTAGGTTAGTAGAATATTATTAGGAAATTGATTGGAATTGTTTTGTTTATTTGAATGATGGGTGACTCATGATGAATTATTTAGACTCATGCGTAATCAGTTGATGACATGATTGAATATAACATCTTGCATTTGGATTTACTCAAATTAGGGCATGCCTGAATAAGAAAATATGCATTTAGATCTCATTGTTTACTCACGTACCCTATCATGTTGAATTACTTGCATATTGGAATTATTTTCCTAGTGAATTGTGTGATGTTTGATGTGATTGAGATCGTTTGAAAAAAAAAACAAAAATATGGCGATGGTTTAATAAGAATCTACGTATCGGGGTGATTGTCGAGCCACAAGGCGGATAGTAGGTATTCCCACCCAGAGGTACCTGCGACAGCTTAAAATCTTTGGGAGACGGTACAATTCATGATAAGTACTCTCTCTTAGGTTGTGATACTGAGATATGACTGATTTTAGATGGTACCAGTACCTGAGGCCTCTATGATTACAATTAGATTGGATCACAGGGAATACCGAGATGCATCGCAACACTCTTCCGGTCTTAGATTACAACCCAAACTAATCAAGTGTTTGAAACGCCTAATGTTTGAAAATGTTTGTAATGTTTTGGATTGGGTCTGTACAATGCATGTGATGTGTAGGATCAATTCACTGGGCTTTCGAGCTCACTTCCATTCTATTTTTTGGGAATAATTGGGTGTAGTACACAACCGTCTACGTCAGAAGACTCACACTCAACTGAGACACCTCATGAGGGGGTCGTCCGGGATATGTGACCTTAGAAGCTATATTTTGTTTATTTTATTGAAACGATTTTCATGCATTTATTTGATTCTAAATTTAGTTAACCTGAATTGTAAGCAATATTTTATTTTGACATTTTGTTTTGATTTCGAGTTTTAAAGTCCTTCCGCTGCATTATTTATGATTTGTGTTGCTAAACCCGGTGAATATATTGAGAAATTATTATGATTCTTTTGTTTTGTATACGAAAATTATCTAAACATTGACTTGAGAACTAATGGTTATGAGCTGAATTTTGAAGAAAAAGATTTTAACAGAGCAAGATTTTTAAGTAACACCTTGATTTTATTTGGCGACGATCCACACGTGAGGTAACACGTGAACGGAGGTCCGGTTGAAAATTGGGGTATTACAGGTAACAACCACAAGTAGAATAAAAGTTTAAGTAAATACATCAAATTACTACTTACAAACTAGATCAACTCCTAATATCGAGCCACATTCATTGTTGTCCCCTTCACTAGTCGCGTCTCCTAATATCGAGCCACATACCAAAAACTTGCACTATTTTACGTATTTTGCTTTTGGTATACACTAAGTAACCTCTTCATAAATTTGTTGTAATATATATTAAATAGGAAAAATTAATTATTTTTTATGTTACATATTTTTTTCATGTAAATTAATTCATAATGCTATACAAAATTATATATATATATATAATGTTATATATATAACAATATATAATCAATTATATAACCTTATATGTAATCAATTAACATTTTCGTAACATTATTATACATATATAACATTATATATACATATAATATTAATCTATACATTATTTCTCCAAGTACATAAATACAAATGTAATATATCTATTGATCTCCTAATTTTGGTGTCATTGAGTCTAAAATTTCATTCTAAATATCTCAGTACCTGTCAATTAAAATTTTAGTGCCAATATGTATGCCTCTTATGTGTCAACTTCCACTTGTCATATAAATTCTTAGAGTCTACATTGGTACAAATAAACTATAGAGCTGTATATCGTAGTAAAAGTATATCGTAGTTTTGGGTCATACAATGTACTAACACTTTTGTTGAAAATTATACTAGAAAAATTATATTTCAGAACTTTTATGGCTATTTGGAATTGAAAAGAGGCAAAAATTATATACCCAAAGTGATGAATTTTTTAGAATGGACAACTTTTTCTTTCCCTCTTTTCTTTCTTTTTTCTTCCTCTTTTCTTCTTGGTTTCTTTCTTCTCTTGTTTTCCCTTTTTCACTTCATGGATGATGAGTAAATGAGAGCATGAGAATGAATGAAAGAATCAGCATCATATATAGGCATTCAATTTGGTGTGAGTCTCATGCAAAATCAAGATAACATTGCGCATTTTCTCTCTTATCCATGACTCATCCAATATTTGCATTATCCTTTTTGTTTTTTTCATGTGGATTTCTTTTATCCTGTGACCCATGTACACCTTTGTTTTTTCTTTTATCTCTTTAATGGGCTTCTTTTGTGGCCCATGCACACATTTTTTTCTTATACACTATCCATGTTTGCATTATTATATATATTTATTTTATTAACTAATTTCATTTTTTTCCACAACAAAGCTCCCATTTCAAATATTAATTAATACTTATATTTATATTATTTATTCATTTTTCATTTAATATACTAATTAATTAATACAATTATTGTAAAATTATATATTTTTATTTATAATTCATTAATTCATACATGAAAATACATGTTAAACCCGTCAATTCAATGTTCAAAAATACAGGTTGTTACATTAGAAATATGCAAATTTTTTATTAGGTTTTTATAATTTATATATTGTTAATTTGTTATTGGTTGTTGCATATTTTTATTTTAGATTTGATATGATTATAAATATTACAAATGTTATGGACTTTAGGTTTTTAGGAGTTTAATCTCCAAGGATAAAAATGTATGTTTTAAGAGAATATTATTTTTGAATGTTTCAAATTTGATAAGTCTATCTCTTTAAATTTCATTGTGATGTGTTAAATATGTTAATATAAATTTGTTTTGATACAAATGATAGAAATAACTATTTGAATGTAAATGCAAACCATTTGAATGTGATAAAATAGGTTAATATTAATAAAAATGGGCTTTTAATGTAAATGAGCTTTTAAAATAAATAGTTCTTGGCTTCTTTTAAAATTGTTAAAGGGCCCAATCCGAGCCACCCGACCTGACCTTGGGTCAATTAGGTTGGGACCCATAATTGGGTCGGGTCGGGTCAAGTGAGTATGGGCCTCGTCACCCGATCCGACTTGCTTTCACCCCTAAGGACAGGATAAATCATCTTTCTTTCAATGTTTAGCTTTACTTGGAACAAGACTTACCTATTATTAACCCAAACTTATAGTACCATTTATAAAAATCAAGAATAGAACCTAATCAATCGATAAAATATTAAATAAATTTATTTATTTGACAAATTTTGACTTTAATTTCTGACGTAGAAGATCATACTTGTCGGGACCCCATCCCTAGGATGAAGGGCGAACCGACCGGCACAGTGCCCCAACAAACCCGCTCGCAAGCCGAGCTTGCCAAGACACTGTTAAGCCTCGACATACTACACTACATCACACACT
>JAJIYU010010101.1:0-16386 GCA_030144865.1 Tinospora cordifolia | reverse complement strand
TTGAAATCTTGAATTAATTAATAATACGATATTTTATTCATATCATGGTGTTGTTATTATTTTTCATGAAATATATATATTTTTGCACAAGTTAATGTACTCAGAAAATCCTAAGGATTTAAGAAGAAAAAAGAAAAGAGATAACGTAACATCGGGCCAGCCTCCCAGGCAGATCAAAAATAGAAAGAAAAATATCGTCGAATGACTTGGGCCCAAGGCACGGAAGGTGGGTGCTACAACAGCTTAGCAGATTAGCAACTTTAGGGCAAGTCAAGGCAGTTGTGGTCTTACAGCTTTAATAGTTGTTGTAGCCAGCTTTGAAGACTAGTAGCTTCAGTTGCATCAGTTGTTATGTCTATTGTCATTCCTAATGCTAATTATGTTTGTGGCTTGAAGACAAGACTCAAAATCTACCCCTCTTCCTTCTATTTATTATTTTGATTTAAATAAAGCTTGCATGTATGTAATGCTCTGAATATACATGATTAGTTATTTTACAAGCCTTGTACAATACTCATGCTTAGGCTTACATTAATAAAATGTATGCTATGCGATGATATGATCCATGTTGTTAACCATGTTTACATGTTTAATTTTTGTTGAAGTTTATTTTATATACATGAATGTTATGTTTTTTATAAATCAAAGATTAATTGAGATTTTAACTACATGCCAGTGCAATGAAAGATTTTTTTCCCATGCCGGACCTTTAACTTAGAATTGGGTGTCAAGATTAACCCCAGAGGAAACTAGGTTTTCTAGAGTGATCCCACTTAATTGAGAAAGGTTTGAGTTTTCGAAATGATCTTTCTCCCTAGATTTCGAACACAGAGGTTAACTTTTTTTCCGTTTTAATTACAACTAAAAATAATGAACTATTTGAATCCCAAAATATTTTAAAAGTGATTGACATGTTTATCTTATTTGTTGATATAATAATTTAAATATTTGGAATGATCTACTATACTTCAAGATCACCCCTTCTTTCTAATCTTTCATAAAATTGATATATCAAGGTCTTATGGAAAACACTTAGATTATTTTTTGAGAGTTTATTAAATTGTACGGCATGTTGGCCTAAGTTATTTTATTTAAGTTTTAAAATTATTTCTATTGTATTGAAACCAAAGGCTATG
This sequence comes from Tinospora cordifolia, assembly GCA_030144865.1. Taxonomy (NCBI): domain Eukaryota; kingdom Viridiplantae; phylum Streptophyta; class Magnoliopsida; order Ranunculales; family Menispermaceae; genus Tinospora; species Tinospora cordifolia. The sequence goes on along the minus strand of JAJIYU010010101.1, from coordinate 15,250 downwards.
TACCTTGAAATTTTGAATTAATTAATAATATGAGATTTTATTTATATCATGGTGTTGTTCTTATTTTCATGAAATATATATTTGTGCATAAGTTAATGTACTCAAGAAATCGCAAAGATTTGAGAAGAAAAAGGAAAAGAGATAACGTAACATCATGCCAACCTCCTGGGCGAATTAAAAATAAAAAGAAAAATATTGTCGGATGACTTGAGCCTGAGGCACGGAAGGTGAGGTGTTATAGCAGCTCAGCAGGTTAGCAGCTTTAGAGCAAGTCAAGGCAGTTCTGATCTTGTAGCTTTGGTAGTTGTTGTAGCTGGCTTTGAAGACTACTAGCTCCAGTTGCATTAGTTGTTGTGTTTGTTGTCATTCCTAACGCTAATTATGCCTACGGCTTGAAGACAAGACTCAAAGTTTGCCATCTTCTTTCTGTTTCAAAATTTCCTTCTCCTCTCTGTCTCCTATAATGCTTTGCCCAGTTTGAAAGAAGAAAGAGACATAGGAGAGTCCACCTACAAGCACGAAAGAGCATGGGTACCACTAATTGGGATAAGATTTTTAGCCCTACTGATGACTCTGTCTAAAATACAATACAGACAATCGAAAACGACTAGTCAGCCATGTTCAATGCTAAGATGGTTGGACTCCCTAAAGAATGACATAGGGCTTCAAAAGCTTCATCAAGCAACTCTAGCCAAGCACTTGAAATGCCCATTGATTATAAGTCAACAAGCAGTTAGCCTACGACCTCCTCCAGGTTTGGATGGCACCTCTTGTAACTTTCTATGCTAAAAAGACAGGTCGACCCTTCTTTACTTATTAGTTGCTCAAGGCGCATCTTATTTTATTTTCTTAATCCCCTTGTATGATAGTTTATTATTTTTGTAGATTTAATTAAAAAGTTCAATTTTACTATTTATAAATAAATTTTAAAAAATTAAAAAAAAAAGGTTAAATAAGATGTATGTGTCAAACAAAAAAAAAGAAAAAAGGTGCCCGTCCCCCTTACGTCCAATCCCTGTTTACATGCATGGGACGTGTAAATATTGCAAGCTCCACATTACACCAACAGTGGGGCGGTGGGTTACGCCACCATTACACCCGGCTGCCCTAACTACTAGCATGAAAAAATAAAAATTTTGTGCTTAAGTGGCATTGCATTTCTCCCCTTATCTTTCACGTGGCGTTCTCTTCTCCTCTCCTATCTTTGTCTTCTAATGAACAAAAGGAAGCAGGTGGGGCCGCATAAACATTGTTCGTCATACGACGTAAAACTTAAGCCAATCAGGGCCGTAGATCTGGTCGGACGGTTTGGCCGGTGATGTCCACGTGCCAATGGAAGCTACCAAAATGGCCAGTATAGGCCTTCTCGTGTACATCATTCTCGTGATTCACGTGTCCTTATAGTTCAATAATTTAAATATTTATATTTATATATTACATTTAATACAGTCACCACAGCTCATGTCTTTCTGATATAGTGCAAACAGGCCTAACCAGGTTCGTACGCTTGGACCCACTCTCAAACTGCCACTTGGCGTATTCTGATTGACCCACGTACGCTTAACGTTCATTAACGAGATGCACGGGGCGTTTAGTCCACTTTACAAGTTGTAGTTGCTGCAGCAACGACACTCAATCCTTTCCATTTTTTTCTAAATAATTAGTATTTAAAATAAAATACATAATTTTTAAAATTTAAATAATTATTTATAACTTTTGTTTAATTATCAGTAAAAAGATACCTTTTTTATTAATTATGTATTATACATAATTAAATCAATAAAAAATATGAAGCAAGGTAAAACTTCCTTTTAAAATAATTTAATAATTCATAACTTAACAACAACAACCAATTGTCTTTTAGGCAAGGCCTAAAGAGTGACGGCCCTGGGTCTCGTCGCCCTTTGGACCCCTTAATATTAGGTCAACACTGGCCATCATCTAATATAAATAAATATATATATCATCAATTGAATAATTATTTTTATTTCTTTATAAATAAATGATGATTTTATTTATTTATTAAAAAAAAAGGAAATCTTAACTACGTTTTGGAATTTTCTTCGGAAAAAAATCAAAAAGGTTTGTACGAATCTCTATGTTGGCTGAATGCTTTAACTCCCTTGTTTGGGTGTAGCCGACCACGTGAAAAAATAGGATATTATAAAAAAAAATTATATAAGAAATAAAAAATGAATACATTTTAAAATGTTTTAAATATCCTTATTTAAATAAACTATAAGAAAAAAAAAAGTAGTTTTTCACCAGCCGGGTGGTGGTGACACCTATCCACGTTGCTAAATCGATGAGCCATTAGCGTTCCACGTATCACCACAAATTCCGAGCCACGTCACCATCAATTATCCCCCAACTTCAAAAGAAGCGACGTATTTTTAGGAAAAAGAATATTTAGGAGCACGAGAGATGGCATTATCCCATTGGTTGCTGCCGTTCTGTGACGCAATTGATTTGATTGGCTCCGAGTATTTACTACTTTTCCTTCTTTTTCCAGAAGCTATCTCGTACTCCTGTCTGTTGAGTAGCTAATGTATCCCCCCTCCTTCCTTTGGTTATTTCATCTTTTCCCAACGTTCAATATTAATTCTTAAAGATGTGCTTCTTTCTTTCTTTCTTTCTTTTTTATGAGAAATATTATATTGTTAGGGTTTAGAGGTAATATGCCTTAACAAAGTCATTCAATAATAAAAAAGTCTTTAGATTTGAATTATATATTATGATATAATCGACCTCTGAATATAGAGATTTGATATTCTTATCTATTTAAGAAGAACTCGTTCGTCACCTTATAGAGTTAAAAAGAAATAAGTTACGAATTATGATTATATATTTATAAGTTCACAAAACATCTACAATAGGAGAAAATCAGATGAATTTCTTTCTTTCTCTTTATTTACATAAGGTGAAAACTTTATTTTCAAAAAACGGTTAATAAATACCCCTTCCTTATTTCAATGTTTTTTTTTTCCTTTTTTTCTTGTCTATTATTTTATTTAGAACATGCTTTATCTATTATTGTACACTATATAACAAATAACTATAATATAGTAGCCTCTACATCTACTATTTATCTGTGACATCAGTGAATTACACAAGCAATTATTTGTAACATCTTCTATTGAATATCATCGTAATTATTTTGAACTAATAGTTAGTGATGATTTTGGCTGGCTCCTTTCATTATCAACTCATGGGTTTTAATATTATGCAAGTTTTATAGATTCTTAAATTAAAAGTACTTAACTGTTTCTAATTCACTTGAAGGATGAGGTTTCAAAGGTGTTCGTTTAGTCCAACACTCATATTGAAACATCTCTCTCCAAGAAAATCAAGGTTTTACAGACTAATTATGGGAGGAAACTCACTTGTCTAATGTCTTATCATCTAACAAATGGGATTCAATTACATCCAAGTTGTCCCCATGCACATAAACAAAATGGTCTTGTTTCACGAAAACACAAGCATCTAGTGGAGAATGGTATGACACAAGCTTCTTTTTTATTTAAGTACAAGGATAAAGATTTTCAAAATGATACTTATTCCATTAATTCATGTGCACACATGTTTTAATGAATATTGTCCTTTTAAACTTTATTTGGAAAAGAATCAATTTATATTGATTTAAGTCATTTAATACTTGGTTTATCCATACTCGAGGACTTATAATAAACACAACCTACATCTTTTTTCATTATTGACTTCGACAGAAAGGCTATAAGACTATTTTGAGATTATTGAGAATTTCTTATCGTTCATAAGACTATTTTCACAAAGATGTGTTTCTACTATGAATAAATGTTGCGCATACTATTATACAACTAAAAAATAATAATTTTAATTAAGGGATATAAAGATCTAACTTGGTAAGACCCCTAGTTTGAGGGAAGTATCTACAAGCAAAATGGAGAAAAGAATACTATAAAAATATAAATTACAAAAAATTAATGAGACTCTCTATATCTTAAACTAAAATAGGACTGGGAAAAAGATGAAGAAGATAAAAATAAGATGAGATGAGATGAGATGATACGAGGAAAAGAAAAGAGTGTTATTTTATAGGTACCATTAAACAATTTCTAGATCAAGCAATCATGACTTGTCAACAATTCATACCTTATGAAAACACTTTCTTAATAACCATGAATTGCCACTATCCTCCTTAAGCGATCATTTTTTCATAACTCAGTACAAGCAACTATCTTTTTCACAACTTATTATAAGAAACCAGTATATCTTCGTGCTTTGAAGATAAAGTAATCATTAAATTCTAACAGCTTATAAAAGACTCAATTTACTTAAAAAAATTAAGATTACAATGTTTTTTTTTCAACTCAAGACATTGCGACAATCTCCATATTATTATTGTTGTGGCAAAATTCATGTTGCTTAAATATTATCTGGGCAAAAAATATATATATATACATATCTGCATTATACAAACTTGCCAATAGTAATAGGCTTAGTTCAGGCATATGTTACTTTTCCCTTGGTGTAGGAATTTTACTTATCCATGCTCTCATCCTCTACTACATTCTTAACAAAATGATATTTTATATGTGTTGTATTATAGAATGAAACATCGGATTTCTTGCAACGCGCATGACACTCTAAGTGTCATAAAATATGATAATCTTCTCTTATTTATATTTAAGCTCCTCTAACTATCTTATTTAAATTGTTTCCTTGCATATTTGTATAGTCATCATATTTAATACTTTAGTTGTAAACAATGTCACACTTGTCTATAAGTTTTTTAGTGCTTCTTTCATAAGAGTGAAGAAAAGGCCTATAATAAATTTTCTTTTATCCAGATTACTTGCAAAATCTAAAATAACATATCCTCTAATAGAAAATTCACTCTTTTAACTATTTTTAATACTCTCTAGTAGAATATGCCATGAATTCGCTCCCATTACTTATGCAATATCCAGTCTTGTACATGTCAACATGAACATTAGGCTCCCACTATTTATGCATATGGCACTTGAGATATTTTCATTCTCTCTACTCCATTGCTAGGAGAAATAATTGAGGATAATTTAAAATTACAAAGAATTGTGCTCAAAGTTGATTTACAATTTTATGATGTAGTTATTTTGAGAAAGTTATATCTTCCTAGTTTTGTTGTGTTAGTAAATTTGCATGCTTAAAATCTTGATTACTGGTTTTAAATCCTTCATATTGAATTCTCTAGTCATTTATGCTTTCAATTCTATGACTCAAATTTTTTTGGGGTCTGCTACCAATATTATCGTCAACATATAATGTAAGGTGATAAATTTATTACATTCAAAACTCTTATAATATGTATAATGGTTTAAAAGTATGTTATATCCAAAGTTCGTCAAAAAGAAGTCAAGTCTCTTATAACAACATATTGGCTGTTATTTTAAACACTACAAAGATTTAGTCAACTTGCAAACAAACTCTTCCTTTCCCTTTTCAGCAAAACCTTTTGGTTGGAGCACGTAATTTTTTTTTTTTAGTTCTCCACAAACAAATTTAGTTTTCACATCTAATCATTTTAAATGTAGATCTAGTGTAGGAACATTGTCATAACTATTTTAATTGTAGTTAGTTAAACTACTAGAAAAAATATTTCAATAATGTCAACACTTTCTTAAGCATATCTTTTAACAACTAATCATACACAAAATTACTCCACTTGGTCATTATCACCATGCTTAATCATCTACAATTACTTCTTCCTTATGGATTTTCTTACATGTGGTAATGGTAAAAGTTTTTGTATTTTGTTTTTATATAAGCTTAGTTTTATTCCTACATTATTGTCATCCATAGAGCTAAGTCTTGAATATTTGTAGCATCATCGAAAGTTGATGGCTCTTCATTCTTTATTAGAAGAAAATATGCAATGTTGTTTGCCATACATTACTCTAAATGCCATGACGAAGCCTCTCTTACTTGCATTGAATGATGAAACATCACTGCCACATATTTATCAAGTACTTATTTCTCATGCTCTAATATTGCTTTAGAAGAATCACTTCATTCAAATCCAGTTTCCAACTAAATTGTACTAATTGCAAAATTCTGCTTTGAAGTCCAACATTCTTCTTATATTCCTACTAGCAATGGCCTTGTTAATGGGGTCCCATAAGAGATACCCCTTGATTCTATCAACATATCCTAAAAATATACATTTCTCAATTTTTGAATCTAATTTTGTTCTTTCTTCACATATGCAGAACATCGAACAATGTATAAGGTTAAATAATTAATCAGTTATCAGTCTATATTTCTATTGATATTTTCAACTTAATCAGTGTTGAAGAAGACCAATTTAACACATAACAAGCACCTTTGACTACTTCTATACAAAATGATATCTCCAAACCGACAGTTTTCAACGTTGTGCGGACCCATTTGGATGAGAAGTGTATGTCCTTATAAATTTTCTTTTGATCCCCTCTAGTCAAGAAAATTTATCAAATTTATTGTTGATATATTATCCTCCACTACTATTCCTCAAATTTTTGATTTGTTTCCAAATTCAAAACACATTTGTCCTAGTTTTTATTAAGTACACCTGACATCTCCTATATATAAAAGTCATCAATAAATGACACAAACTATCTTGCTCCTCCTTTGGATAGTATTAGTGCTTCCCAAAGATCATAATGGACAAAGGCTAAAGTACAATTGCTTTCAGCATTTAATTTGTTAAACTTTAACCTTTTGTACAATGTTTATAAAATAATAGAATTATCGAGATGAGCTCATGAAGTAATTTTTTGTCAGAGAGTATCTCAACCCTTGCTCAAACATAGGGCGAAATTTGTAATGTCGCGTTATTGATGAATCTTCTTCTTGCTGAGATAGAGCAACAAATGCATCGCTTTTTGTAGAGATTTCCAAATTGTTTATACAAGTTCAAATATCTTTTTTTGCTTTCATCAAATCATCTTTCTTGCTTTCATTACCACAAAATTGCCTTTAATTATTTTTATGATCTTATCTTCTATTTTAATCTTAAATGCAAGCTCATCTAAGTGTTTAATAGACAATATTTTCTTTTTCAAGCCTTTTACATATTGTACCATGATGCATTTTTAGCTTAATAGTTCTAATGCTAGTAATCTCTAATTCATGATCATTCTCATATAAGTAGATCCTTTTAAGATACATTCATTAGTATAACACTATTATCTCCTAATATTCTATTATCTTTTAAGGGTGTTTGCTAGAAATCATCAAGGATTTGATGCCTGAGGAGTTTTTTCCTTGAAAACTTCATTATTCTTATTTACTTCATACTCCTTTTTGATGTAACCCTTTTTTCCACATTTGCAATGGTTGACATTCGTATATGCTCGTCTTTGATCTTTTTTAACTTTGAGTGCTTCCATCAGAGACACATGATGTTAAATCTACTTCTAGTCACATACACAACCTCGCCTTGGTATAATTTCACTAATTTATCATCTTCATTCTTATGTCTTTTTCTTCTTCAAGACCACAACAACTATTATATAAAAGGTTAGAATTAACAACAATGTTGGTGAGATTTGCGACGAGCTAATCATATAAGTTTAATATACTTTATCTATACTTTTAAGTTCTTCTATTTCATGATTTAGCATTATTGATTAGGAAAATAAAGTATTTTGAGCGGTAATACCATCAGTCACTAATGTGAGATCCACCATTTGAAAAGTGTATCATATTCTTTTCAAAATCTTGTTGTATAACAACTTAGCTTCATATAAATTGATAAATGTATCTCGATTTTCTTGGTTGTTTTTTTTGTTTTCCCTCTTTTGTATTTGAACAAAATATAATTCGTCAATATAAGATGCAAATTTGACAATGCATCAACATTAATCTTCTTTTATTGTTAAATCAAGCAACACCCTTTGATGAGAGATATGAGCAACATACTTCAAAAAAACTAGTGTTTTCTAAATTATATGAAACCAATAAGAAAACGGCAAATCCATGTGTATTTGAACCCGAGTATCCGGAAAAAGCTACAATATTAGTAATTTTAACTAGTCTACCTTCAACTTTCATGGCTTACGGCTTTAATTTATGAACTACGTTATCATCAACCCTTCCTTTAATTATCTCGTGCGATAATTAAAATGTTATTGCAATTATACATAGTCCAGCCTTCCATGCTCGAACCAAGAATGTTGAGCTAAATTTATACTTTGTGTAAGATAAAATGGCACAAAAACAGTTGCCCATCAATCATATACCCACAATTGATCAGATTGTGGATGTATACACCAAAGCCCTCTCCACTTCCACATTTCAAGCTCCATGTGCTCCTTTCCCACTGAGCTTGATGGGGGATATTAGAAGTAGGGCAATCCAACCGTGATCTTCCCTAATAGCTGCCTTCTAGGGAGTTTAAAAGGCATACGGTAGTAAGTAATGTGTATACGTGTATGAATTTAGGCATAGACATCAAAAAATAAGAAAGGAATATGGAAACTAAACCAGAGCTTCTTCTTCTTCTCGGAAAAGTATCTTCTCATCTTCTTTATTGATTGCTTCCCTTTTCTTATTGTTATTAATCTTATATTTCTCATAGACTACAAACTCATCTGATATTCAATCAAAATTAAAGTTGTTTTCAAATTAAAACTCATAACATCTAAATTCTAAATAGAACGACCTTAATTATTAAAATTTTTAATAATTATTAAAATTATTGAAATTTTTCACAAAGGTAAGAAGTAAATGTGAAAATAGTAAAGAGAGAATATTTGCAAGTATAGTAAATATACAGGATAAAAATATCAAAGAAAAAAGAGTACATGAAGAGTAAGAAGGAAGAAACGTGAAGTTGAGGAAAAGCAATTTGACGCACGGGAGCACTGGATCGATACCCTCTCTTTTAAAATATAATTTCGGAGTGAATCGTCGTCTTCACAGTCAAGACACTTGTCGCCATTTCGTACACGTCGTTCCCGCTGCTTCTCCTCCTTTGTCCACACACACACACAAACACCCCAAATATAAAATTTTAAAAATTACAACTGATAAGCAGTAGTACTTATTGTAAAACCAATACACACCCTCATCTCACCGTCCACACAAGTATATGGACCCACATGTCAACCATGGCCTCACGCCACCTGTCAAAATCAACGGGAATCAGTACGTTATCCAACGCTCGCGAGTACGAGAACCAAATGCATGAATTGCTTTGGCTTTTCTTCTAGAATAAATCAAAAAATATATATGTATATACACATAGAATATGGAAATGATAACAAGACAAGTAAAACAGAGGTTCACACGATCTCTAATGCAATTGGTTCAGCTGATCCATCAATCAGAAACACAAGAGCAGACCTATAAAGCTTAAAAAGCAAGATCAATATGTTAGATAGAAAATAGCAATATTTTCACCACAATTTCCGAAAGAAGGAGATAGGGGCTGGGAAAAGATGATGATGGAGGATGGAGAGGAGTACCTGGAAGCAAGTGAACTTGGCTTGTTTCAGAAGAACAAGAACAAGAACAAGAACAGCTGCAACAAGAGGAGGTTCAGTGATGAACAGATCAAATCTATGGAATCCATTTTTGAATCACAGACTAAGCTTGAACCCAGAAAGAAGCTGCAGTTAGCAAGAGAATTGGGGTTGCAGCCTAGACAGATTGCTATATGGTTTCAGAACAGAAGGGCAAGGTGGAAGTCCAAGCAGCTTGAGAGAGAGTACAGCTTGCTCAAATCCAGTTATGACAGTCTAGCTGACAAGTATGAGAGCTTGAAGAAAGAGAAGCAATCCTTAGTCATACAGGTAACTTATTTTATATTTTATAATTGGTTTTTTAATTTTGCAAATTTTTGGTGTCTAGATGATTAAAATAAGCATACCCATTTGATGGAAATTGATTCTAAGAGGTGGTTGTTGTGGCTGGTTTTTTTCTTGCAGTTGAAGAAGCTGAATGATCTGCAGAGGAAGCAGACTAGAGATGAGAAGTCAGATAATGAAGATGATGAAAAGTATCAGAAGATACAGAACTTTAGCCAAGCACAGGAAGGAGTGGATTCAAGAATGATGAGCAACACAGACAAGGAAACCAGCAAGAATTTTGAGTATTTGGAACCAGAAGAACATGAGTTGATGACAACCATGACAGAACCAACAGATGGGGTCTTAACATCACCTGAGAACTGGTGCAGTCTAGATTCCAGTGGCTTGTTTGATCAATCGTCTAGCAGTTCAGAATGGTGGGATTTTTGGGCTTGATGATTCATTCATTTGAAGTCCAGGAGTGCTTGAAAATTCTACAAGGGTTCCCTAATTTTGTTAAATCTGAAATGGAATTTGGTGATCAACTGTGATGCTTCATGATTCATGAATGCAGCTTATCAAAGGATGTGATGGTAAGACCACCAACCAAGTGAAACCTTCAGCAGCTACACTGAGCCCCAGAGAGAGAGAGAGAGAGAGAGAGAGATGGAGAGATAAAAATAAGGTCTAAGTCTAATAATAAAAGAAACGCCACCAATACCCAGAAAGATTTTCTTCATGTAACTGCACTGATTTCTTCCTGAGGTAAGTTCATCACAGGCAAACATACAAGAGAAACAGGAGACTTGAAAGTCCTAAAAAAGAATGAATAAAGTATAGACAGCAGGAGATAGAGTTGGGAGGAAAGCAGGCAGAGCTATGTGCGTGTCTTGTGTTTGTTTTCATGTACATATGACTGTGGTCGGCTGTTGAATTTTACCTGTAAACTGAGGAATAGCCCAAAGAAACTCACAAGATATAATACTGAGCTTAGCTTCTTCTGCGTTTTGATTCCTAGCATACAAATATAGAATGTGAACAAATGCATCAAATGCATGAAAATAGAATGAGGAAAATGAGGACATTTTAAGGGGTGAAAAACGAATCCCTGAAAATGGGAAAATTGATCTTGAGTAAATTATACTATAAACAAAAGAAAAAATTTTGGAAACTTGGATAAAGAAACCCAGATTGTTATTTCACCGCCAGGATGAAAACAATCAAATTTTTGTTTGGGTAAAATGAAATGACTGTCCCCTCAACATTAGGGGAAGAAGATTACCAAGAATGATAGCTGTGTGTTACCTCCCTAACAATGTTTGGGATCCAGATGTCTTAATGTTGTCACCATAAACAAATTAAAGCTTTAGAAGGCTTGGCCATAGTATCAACAGACAGACGTAAGAAGGAAAACTTCAGACAATAAATATTAATTGAGAAGCATATGGGTGGTTCTACTTCTCCAGGCACTACCACCAACATAAATGCTCAAAAAAATAAAAAAAAATAATAAAAGAAAATTCTTAATTGATTCTCATTTACTTGGCATCCTTTTTTTTTTCTTTTCCCCGCATTTAAAGGCAGCATTTAAGGGTAGAACTATTATCCCCTGCTCTGTTATGGATTTTTATCATCTCAACTACATCAAGATACAGGAAGCTATGCAAAAAGTCATCAAGGAATGATAGGTGTGCTTAATCCTAATGGGTTGGATTAACGAGAAAGCAATCCAATAATCAGAAACCACAAGATTATGTAAAGCCTATAAGGTTCAGAGTACGGCAAACAATGTTAAAAAAAAGATGCAAAAAAGTTAGTTGCAGGAAGAATCAACATATAAAGCTGCCAAGTAAAAGAGTTGGGTTACCCGCTGTCCACAGAATGCAACTCTCATAGATGCAAGAAAATCGTTCCACGGAAGTAAAGGCAAGCAAAGAGGAAAAGAGTTAGTGTGGAAGTTGGTGAGCAACATGGCTTTCAGGGGAAAATAATAAATGGAGTATCTTAATAAATAGAAGAATCTAGAAGCAAGATTTAACTCCATCTAGAAGCAAGATTTAACTCCAATAGTGTAAAGAAATGTAAACTTGGCTCTTCTAAAAATATTCCACTACGACAAGCAACAACAATGCAAAGTTTGTACAAAAGGAATTCAAACTGTGACAATACACGATTATCAGTGCTACAGATAAGCTTGTTTTTATTATGTACAGGTGTGATATTCCATAAGAGAATCACGATGAACTCAGAGAATACGGAGTTAGTTGCTCATTGATCCTTCAATTTTCTGTTTTAACTTTAACATCTCCATTTGGCAAAATACTTAGAGCTTGAGTGTGCCTCTTCGATTCCTGCATGAGAGACCAGAATTAGACAACTTTACTAAAATGGACAAGATTAAGCAACCCTGCATCTGTTAGGCCCCAGGCCAAAAAAGAAATTGTTGAACTTCAGCTTTATGCTAAAAAAAACCCCCAAGGATTGCAACGTAAGAAATCTTAACACATTCATTGTAACCTAATAAAAAAAATCCATAAATCTTCACTGAGATTTTTTAATTCAAAATACAGCACTGGCTTTCGTTAAAATACCCCCAAAAAAAGATGCCTACCAATTCCCAAAGTGGCACTTCAAAAAAGTGAGATAGATGCCAAACAGAAACAGATGCTGTGAACTTACAGCAGCAGAAGTTGCACGTATCTCCCTATATGCTTCCACTTCATCAGGAAATGCCTGCTCAAGTTCCTCAAGTAAATGTCGGCGCAGACTCTACATAGCATAAGTGGGGAAAGATGGACAGAAATTAGAAAGAGAGAGGGGGCAGGGGGCACATAAAGGAACCATATTCAAGGCATGTCTTCACAAAATGCATGCCAGGAGAAAAAAATTATTAGTATGAATGAGCAAACAGAAGATATTTGCAAGCAAAAAGAAGGGACTAAAAGGTCTTTCATACGGTATGAACATGATTACATTACAATTTACAAAGATGAAAAACAACAGTAAAATCAGGGCAAAACAAAATACAACAAAGACCAACGCATGTTTACATATAAAGTCACTTGTATCTGAATTGTCGTTATCCTGATTATTAAGAATAAATTTGTCCAAATTCTCCTCAAATGAGATTAATTTACAAGTTATTTTACAATAAACGTAAGATTCACATGCATTTGTCCTTTGAGTTCAGTCCTTTCAATACCGTGAAGATTTTAATATAAGCACAATATGATTAATGGATGTATTTAATCCTTTAATCCAGTCCAAAATATAACCATTCCAATTCCACAAACTTATCTTTCCAATGCTAAGAAATAAATACCTAAGCTACAAAATAGATAAAATAATGAATGGTGAGGAAAACATTCAGAATTTAAATAAACACCAGCAAACCAAACATCCCAGGTTCAAGTCTTGTGGTTGAGCTAGGGTTTGGCTCTTGTGGGGTGGGTCATCTTCCCTTTCGGAATTAGTTAGGTCATGAAAGTTGGCTGAAACACCCTATAGCCTGGAATTAAAAAGAAAACAGTAAAAGCCAAAAAAAAAAAAAAAGAAACTTTCAGAATTTAATGGACTTGACATGGTTTTCTTTTTTTTTTTTTTTGGTTGCACCAAAATCATGCATGATGCTAATTCTAAATAGACTTTTCACATTTCAGAGATAAAAGTTTATGTGTGCAAACAAAACACTTAAAATATTATATGAAAAAATTTTGCATTCCAACCTTCATATATGATTCTAAATGTTAAGCCAATTCTTCTACTTTTGACCAAACAAGAGAAAAATCATGATTTATCAAATGCATGTCTTCACAAAATGCATGCCAAGAGAAAAAAAAAATATTAGTATGAATGAGAGCAAACAGAAGATATTTGCAAGGGAAGAAAAGGGAATACAAGGTCTTCCATATCGATTACATTACAATTTACAAAGATGAAAAACAACAGTAAAATCAGGTCAAAACACAATACAACAAAGAGCAACACATGTTTACAAATAAAGTCACTTGTCTTTGAATTGTCATTATTCTGATTATTAAGAATAAAATTGTTCAAATTCTCCTCAAATGAGATTAATTTACAAGTTATCTTACAATAAATGTAAATTACACGTGCATTGGTCCTTTGACTTCAGTCCTTTCAATACCCTGAAGATTTTAATATAAAACCCAATATGATTAATGGATGTATTTAATCCCACTTAATCCAGTCTGAAATATAACCATTAAAATACCTATTTATTATTAATAAATCCTTCATACAATTCAGCCCCCCATCCAATTCAAAGTGGGGGATGGATCCACATTACAGTTTTGGGAAGATTGTTGGTTAAATTCTGAGGCACTAGCATCCTTGTATCCATGCATTTATAATACCGCAGCCCATCATAACCATGCAACTAAATCCTTTTTATCAAACCCAAGTCAAATGGATCCTTCCCAAAATGAATGGAATCTACACCTTACTCAAAGTCTTACCTGACATGCCATAGGGAATCTGAGAACCTGCTATCTACATTGTGTAACAACACCTTAACCAATAGGCCCGACGATGTTTATTAGTCATAGTGGACACCGAGAAAATCTTCTTGTAAATCACTTTTCACTGAACGTATTGATCAGGCTTCACTAGCACCAACTCCCATCATGTCATGTAAACGGAAAAAGAGAGTTCCATGCAAAGTATTGGTGTTTGAGTGGGTAGCAGCCTCGGTAACGGCAATGCCATGGAGGTTTTATAGCATCATCATCCTTTTCCGTGCATTCACTGCATGTTTGTAAATTGTGTAATTGCAGGTTGGCAAAGAGAATTTGGGACGCTCGGAAGAGCTTGTCAGGGAACAAATTCATCCAACCACATTGGATGGAGAATGTTCTCACTTTTGGTTATAACATTGGCCCAAGAAATGAAGACAATGGGATAGGCCTGATTGCAAATTATGCCACCATTTAGTAGATTTGGTCAGAATGCAATAGGAGCATTTCCAAAATCAGGTTAAAAGATATGAGTACTTAGGCATGAGATTAAACTAAAGGCAAGTTCTAGGATGGTAGCATCTCCTAACGCTAAAGGATATTTAATCACTACATGGTTTACCAATTAAGAATTTTGGATGTTCAGGTGAGGGTAGGTGCGCTTTAGTCTCCTAGAACGGAGCAGGGCTTCCTTTTCTTTTTCTTTTTTTTTAATTAAATCAATGTGTTTTATTTCTTCATCAAAAAAATGAAAAAAGAACAACCATTTTTATTTACCATAAAAAACAACAATATGGTAAGGTAACAAATTATGCAATTTTACTAGATAAGCATTATTAAAAAATATGGGAGGAACAACAAAAACAAAAGTAATGAAAGAGAGACATTAAATGAAACAAAAACTGAAAAATTCAATAGAAGAATTCGGAGGCCATTTTATTTTAAATCCCAAATGAATAGAAACACATTTTAAGAATAGAAAGT
>JAJIYU010010100.1:0-16412 GCA_030144865.1 Tinospora cordifolia | reverse complement strand
ATGAGAATAGCAAGCCAATGCTTGTAGAGGTTCTAACTCTATGGTTCTGAGACCTTGCTCCAATAATAAAATAAACCAAATTGTGACACAAACAATTCACCAGAGACTTCAGCACTTCAAGAAACAGTTTCTTCATTTCTCCTCACTCAAAATCAGGGTAGGAGCTTCCCCCTGGCAAAGCACATCTGGGCAGCCAACGTTCTAACCAAAGTGCAAATCTTTGGGTGGATATTGGCTCACTGAAAAAATTCAGGTCATGGAGGTTCTACAGTGTAGATTTTCAATCATGTGTCTCTCTCCAGATAGATGTGAATTGTGTTGTCGAGATGGGGAGTCGATAGACTATCTGTTTCTCAAGTGTAAGCATACAAAAAGAATTTGTTACGAATGGCTGATTTTTTCTGTAGGTGTATTAGCAGTTTGAGCAACATTAGAGGAGAGTTTGACACTTAATCAGCTATCATTCATGGACGATAACAAAAGGGGATTGGGGCTAATAGCATTCTACACAACGCTATGGGCAGTTTAGAAAGAAAGAAACAACAGAATATTTAGAGGGGTTTTGAAGGAGGAGATAGAATTACAGGAGGAGATCAAGTTTACATCAAGCTCATGGATAGTTGCCCCAACATTATCTAGAGGCTTTTTTACGCCAGAATGGCTATTTAATTGGAATTTGTGCATGAGTACATTGAAAACATGGACTGCAATAGGCAGTTAAAAATAGATTTTCTGTTTTTGGTTTATATAAATAATACCGCCTATGCTCAGCTTGTGACGAAGACTTTTGTTGTACATATCTCAAACTATCAATATTAATATTCCATTTTGTTTCTTCTCAAGAAATATAAAAAAAAAAAAAAAAATTTACTTCAGCATCAAGTGAAGTGCAGCCTCATCAAGATTTTATTCTGCCCACACTCTTCACAAACAAGTAATAATCCTATTGTTCCAGCCCCAAAATTTTGCATATGCCATAAGATTCATACTGATATGCATAAAGGATTTAAGATTAGCATTTAGAGGTTAAACTTCAATGGAAAGAGCAGAAAAAAAGAGGAAGAGAAGAAAAAAAAAGTCCAAAACCATGTTTAAAAAAACTTGACCTACAACAATGATAAGAAGCCAAAAGAGGCGGAGAAAGAAAATAATGAAAAGACAGAAGCAGAACAACAAAAGAAGAAAAAAATCATCTGACTTCTGCAACTGTTAGTTCCACAAGAGCTAAAATGCTTAATTAGACGTTGGGACAAATATCTGCTTAATTTGGTGTACTAACATTTGGTCTAGCTTTTGCATATTGACTGAACTATTTGACTTTATTTTAACTTTCTAAACTATTCTTAATGGTGTCCAACTGATAAAATGCACTGACTTTTAGGCTTGTCGCGATGGGCCTACAAATAAAGTTCGGGCCAGAATGTCTATTGCATCAGCTATTATATTTGGGTCAGTCTTCTGGCGAATGGGCAGATCTCAGACATCTATACAGGACAGAATGGGATTGCTTCAGGTTTGAGATGCTTATATTTCCTTGAAAAGTACTCATTTAATTTGTTGATAAGCTGCATGGGTTTACTTCAAGATGTCTTGTATCCATTTTAGAAACCATATTAGTTTTTTCTCTTTTACCTTTCTTAATGCTTAGTTTGAGTTTTATGAGTACTACTGTTTGGCAAAGCATTATAGTTAATTTTATATGCCATCAGGTACTTTGATGGATGAGACCTTTGGCTGTGGCTTCCTTGATTATATTCAATGTTTAAAATCCTACATTCATCTTTTTTTTTTTTCTCAACTATAATTAATGTACTTTTTGTTTGAAAATTTGGATTTTGACCTTGCACTTAGCCAGGGGACTTTTTTTTAGTTGAGATTGGATTGTCATGCTCTGCAAGCATTAGTTAAACACATGGTTGAATTGATGATTAAGGAATCATCAAATTGACTGCGATGAGCAAATGTGAAAATCATTACTCATGATTTTCCTTATATATTTTTATATTTTCTCATTATATATTCATTCATCATTTTTTTTCAAGATTTCACTGGCTATTTGGGTCTTTTTATATTCTACGTGTTGTTTGTTGTGGTTTAATATTCTGACCCTAAACTTTTAGTTTTTGATTTCGATATACAATAACATGTGTAATTCTCAAGTGCCTTTATTTTGTTTATTCCCTTTGAATTGGAAAGGTTGCTGCAATAAACACGGCAATGGCTGCACTCACAAAGACCGTGGGTGTGTTTCCTAAGGAACGGGCAATTGTGGATAGAGAGCGTGCAAAAGGCTCCTATGCATTGGGTCCATATTTGTTTTCTAAATTGTTGGCCGAGATCCCTGTTGGTGCAGCATTTCCTTTAATGTTTGGCACAATTTTGTATCCAATGGCTCGTCTTCATCCTACTTTATCAAGGTGATTTTGCTTACTCTTTGTAAAAGTACTGCATCTGACTGGTCTAGTTACTTTGTTACTTACAGTTGCAGAATACCTACTCTACTCTGTTACCACTTGCTACCATGAAGATGTGTTGAGGATCAATTCTAGCCAAAATATAAGATCTGGGATGTTACTTGCAATTATTTTTATTTTTGAGAAGAAACAAGCAGTGCATTCATTAATTCAAATAATCTTTACTACAATCAGCTGAAGTGATGAGTGTGGATTACAAAAGTATCTTAACCTCCTCCTCAACTTAATTTAAGATTACTCTATGTACATAAAATTGTCCTAGACGGACAACCATTCAGCATTTGAATATCCCTTAGCTTTGGCGATGCAAAAACCCATGAGCTAGCTCTTAGTTTAGTTTCCTTCTAAATCTGAATCAGTTTTTGTAAGATTGTGAAAATTCCTACTATTTCTTTCAAGCCATAAGTCCATCATGTCATTAAAAAAACTATTAGCTAACGATCCTATACCGTTTTCCACTCTAGATAGAGATGGAACATGACATAATGACATGTCTTCCTTTACCTGTTACACTCGAGTGAATCTACCTCTTGAGCAGTGTTGTCAAGGTATCCAGGCCCCCTTAGTGCCTAGGCGGTGGTCGAGGTGTTTTGGGGGTGTTTCTATGAACCAGTCGAATAATCATCTTCTTCATTGTCTTTTTTGAACCAGTCGAATCAGCTAGCGACTCTAGTGACCAACTTTTTTGCAACTCCGTCCAGTGACTTCGACAACATCGACATTCTGTCAAACAACTCCGGCGACTTCCGCGATCATCTCTGTGACGCGGCGAGGCAACTCCTTCGTCTCTCTGCTCTCTCCTCTGTGTCTTTGCTCTCGTTTGCTGTTCTCTCTGTCTCTTTGCTCTTTGACTAGTTTGAATTAGTCAAACGATCGTCTTCTTTGAACTAGTCGAACCAGCCAACAATTTCGGTGACCAACAGCTCGGCGACCTTGGTGATCATCTCTGAGATGCTGCGACTCGGCGCGACTTGGCGAAGCAACTTTTGGAGGAATTCTTCCTTTAATCGCTGATACGTCTAATTATAATATATATATAGTAAGGGACCAATAAATAATCTTTACAGACCTTTAAATACTTATTTGAAGGACCGCTTAGGATCTGTCTCGCTTTATGGAGGCTTAACATCTTAAACTGCTATCGCCTTGACAACACTGCTCTTAAGAATGAGTACCAATTCCTCTACATCTTTGCCAATGGACAAGAGAAGTGACTAATCTAGTATAGTTATCTAAAAACAACTTTCTAATTTACTTGTATTACTTACTTTGATGGATATCATGACTTGAAACTTTTAGACCCTTTTTTGGAGTGGTTGCTTCTCACTTCCTAGCAAACAGTTTATCTACTGTAATGGACAGTGTTATTTATTATTCAATAGTGAATAAGAAGTAAACAGATCCATCAAGGTAGAGTGCTAGTATGAGTGGATTCTGTGTAAACAAGGGTGGAAGACCAATTGAATCTTAGAACATAATTGCTGTGGCGTAAATAGTAGATTGAGTGTTAAAAATCATGTGACCACCAAAAGCTATAGCTGTCAGATAAAGGTTCAACTATGTAACTAGATAGACTATTAACCCCTCCCTCATATGTATAATTATGACACGTGGACTTGATTTATAATAGGAGGGAAATATTACTAATAAATGAAATAAACAAGCAAGTATAATTGCAATGAAGTTTGAACATAAGACTTCCTAAATAAATCCAACTTTGATAACATGCTAAAAACTACTTGAGCCAAAAGCTATAACTATCAGATAAATGATCAATTATATATATATATATATATATTTGAAACAGAAACTGAAACAACAGAACGCACACACGTTTTTTAACACACGGGAGGGTATTTAGGCAAAGGGACCAGCTATTTCCTCTCAAAAGGGTACCTAACTTTTAAGGGAACATCGCCAAGTATTTACCTAGTTCCACACTCACGTGATTTTCAATTTTATATATATATATATCATTTTTGTGAGTAGATAGATTATTAACAACAGAAAGATAGGTTCTTTCAGTGACTTTTTAAAAGTCATTTCTGTCAAATATGAAAATTTTCTTAGCTTTGCTATTCTGTGCTGAGGCAATGGCCAGATGGAGGAAAAAATGGATACTTCATATTTTGGAAAGAAAATCCTAAAGGGTCATGTGGAAGGCTTAGGAGTTCAAGCAGCAGGGTTGTATCAAATAGAATAAGACATTTGCAATTCTAAACAACGAATTCAATGAGTATAGGTGTCAAATAGTCCATTTTAGTTGTTTATGTATTATGACTTACTATACATGTACGAGTGTATTTATATATGATCAATAGCTGCAATTTGACAAGGATTAAAGCTGAAACTGATCTCTATCTTTTGTTAGCTTCCACATTTTAAGTATTTCTCAATCATAACCCCTGAGAGTTTTTATTTATTGAGTTAAGCATGATGAGGGAGGTGATAGAAATGTTGCAAGAATTAGCAATTTACCACAAATGTGTCAATCATTTTGACTATTGAAGAGAATACTGGGAATTTGTTTAATTATTTGCCTTGTGACAACCTGAAAATTTTAGATTTGGGAAATTCTGTGGAATTGTGACGATGGAGTCCTTTGCCGCATCTGCAATGGGTCTCACTGTCGGGGCCATGGTTCCAACCACTGAAGCAGCAATGGCCTTGGGGCCATCTCTGATGACAGTTTTTATTGTATTTGGAGGCTATTATGTCAACTCTGAGAATACACCAGTGATATTCAGCTGGATTCCTCAAGTTTCTCTCATTAGATGGTATGCAATTTAATTCTAAGATGGCCTAGTTTGTCAAGAGACCTTTTTAGAATTATTCTCAAGTGGAAAATTCCATCTAATCTCGTTTTGTTTCAAAAATTTTCTCTTATCGTCAGGGCTTTTCAAGGCCTATGCATAACTGAGTTTAGGGGCCTACAGTTTGATCATCACAATTCTTTTGACATTCAAACTGGAGAACAAGTAAGGACAGAATCTGCTTATTTCTTGATTATTTTAAAAAAAATGAAGTTACTTCTTGTCATCAAAGCCAAGAAAGAAAAGCATAAAATTCTCATTTAGAATTTTGTGTGTTTTGCTCATCAATTACTTTACGGATTTCTGTTGCAAGTTCTTTTGTATTATTCTCATACTCTGCAAATTTGTCTTCCATTCATGATTCCACAAGTCAGTGCTGCACTAGTTCTAGTGCAGCATTTTGATCAAGTGATTACAGAAGTGACCACTACTCATCGGTGGACCAAATAAAGAATGAAGGGTTCTGTTCTTTTTTTTTAATGTTATTAAATTATTAAATGTGAAGGACATTAACATGCTTAATTAGGAACAATATTTGCAAATTTTTACTAACATCTGATATGAATCATATCGGGCTTTTTTTTCTTTTTTCCTTGTGGTAGGTTCTTGAGAGGCTTTCTTTTGGAGGGAGTCAAATAAGTGACACCGTGATGGCTCAGGGCAGGATCCTTTTGTTTTGGTACTGCACCACTTATCTTCTCCTTCAGAAAAACAAGCCTAAATACCAGCAATTGGAGCTGCCTCCACCCGAGCAACTGCAAAAATATGAGTCCCTTGAGCTCAATACTATTGATCCTCCTCTGCTTGACCAAGTTGAACCTTCCCAACAACTTGAAGCTCCTCCACTTGACCTGTTTCAGCCCTTCATCTTAGAAGGTTTGTAATTACTTAAAGAAATAGATGATAGAACTATAATATCTTCAGTGGGTTCTCATTTGATGCAGAATCAAGAAATGCCATATAGTTTCCTATGTTTATACACTGCTGCTTCTGCATCAATACTATTCCTTGTAAAAAGGCACGTATGAGGCATGAAATAAGAATATAGCTGTTTCCTTCTCTCATGGTTATCATGCTAACATGGGCAATGTTTTATTTTGAGCTTATATAGTATGCAAGAAGCTTTTAAGAAAATGTGGAAGAAAAGAAACTGCAAGAAGCTCTATTTATTGTGTCAGTTTTTTATTTTTATTTTTTATTTTTGAATTTTTTTAAGACTTGTGTCCTTCATTCAAAGATTTGACTATTCCATCAGGCTCCTCATCTACTCACAAAGCCAGTACCTAAGGGACGTAAGGAGCAGGAGAAGCAAGGTGTAAGATGAGTCTATCCACTACAAGAAGTTTGGAGAAGCGTGAGGAAGGGTTGGAGTCCAACTCGTAACCTCCTTGATTGCTCATTTCCATCGGAGTTTTTCTTTCTTTCATTTTTGTGTTTTTTTTTTGGTATCAATCAGTTAGCTGAAATGTTAGATGAATTGACAATTTAAACCAACATTGAACCCAAACTTGAATGGGGATCTTAAGGAAAATATAATTATTCCACACATAAATGCATAAATGCATGTATGCATGCGTGAATAAAATTAGTTTTTTTAATTTATTTTTAAGAAGATTTAAAAACAATGAATTATTTTCTAAGAAATATTTCAAAAAAGAAGGAAAAAAGTTTGTGATTCTGTAATTAGAGAGCACCTTACGCGTGCAAAACCTCAGTTATGAGCAAAATGACTCAATTGTGTGCTCTACATATGTTTTAGAAGCGTCAAGTTTTGAAATATTATATAAGAAAAATGGATTTCACCCTAAAATTATGGGTTCAAGCACTGCATTTTCATTTTATCGCGTTTTGCATTGAAAGCTACCTTTTTTTCCTTCTTATGTATACAAAGTTGTTCATAAGAAATATGAGCCTAGTTTTTCCCCCATTGCTACTAATTAGGCTCATGCCCCATGGAGTGAAACCTAGAGATATGTTGGAGCAGAGTTGAATGCCCATGCTTCACAAATTTGTTAGGCACGATGTAGGATTATTATATCATTCGACACCATACCCAGCATATTTTGCTTACACTTCCTATCTAGCATTGTTTGCACATTGAAAAACTACAAACTTCATAAGCTTCCTCTCAACGAAAAGTATAATTTTGCTTCTCAAACTAAAACTTCTAAGCTTCCTTGCAACAAGAAATACCATTTTTCTTCTCTTATTAGCTTCTCTACATTGCTTAACTTACATTTATTCTACTCAAGTTTCTTTAGTTGTATTATTAATGTGTGTTCTAGTGTAGTTAGCTTGAGAAATCTTGATATGCTGATATTTGTAACTAGGTAAGCATGGTACACGCAACAATGACTCTTGTGTGTCATGTTTAAATCTCCTGCACAAACAGTAAAGGAAACTTGGATGATTTAACTCGATATCAAAGGATGCACTCAGTGCGCGAGGCTGCTGTAGGGACTTTGTAAAGTTGAACATATCATTTTCAGATTGCAATGGAATAACTTTAACAATCCCATCAAAGCTTATCCGATTGGAGCAACTGATGTGACTCAACAAATAGAACAAGCTGGTTCCTTGCATATGCATAAAAGAATAAAGTTGGTCTAAGCTATATTCAATTTATTAAAGTCTAGAAGGATGAATCTGTTTGGAATTTTATTGAGATACCATGGATTTATTTGTATTATTAGTTTCCTAAATTAGGATTTTTTTATGGTTTTTTTTCCTAGTTTTAAGGATCTTATATTTTAGATTAGTTGTAACGGCATCCCTTATGGTTATACTCATTTCAAGTTTAATATACTATCCACATTATTAATTTACCATCCACATCATCAATTTATTAAACTCTCATTCATTAAACTCTTACCTACAATGCTAACAGTTTATTAGACTGTACTGTGTGGGTCTCACATTCACATCAATTCATTAAATACACTCATCACAATATTTTATTTATAAAATATATATCTTTTTTATAAATATATATTATTTACACTTAAATTAAAATATATACAATTATTTCAATTTACATAAAAATTTTATTTTTTATAATTATTTATTTAAAATATTAATTTTATAATATTAATTTTTAAAATTAATTATTATTCATGCAAAAATAAAAAATTAAAATAATTTTTTAATATAAAATTGTTATTTTCCTATTTATTTATTAAAAATAAATGTTATTATATATTCTATTTATATAATAATATATAAGTAATATATATATATAATTATTTATATGTTACAAAAATGTATTTTTATAATTGTTTATTTAAAATATTATTTTTACAATTACTTCTTATTAAAAACAATTATTTTAAATATATATAAATAATTATTTATATTATATATATATATGTGTGTGTGTGCGCGCAATGTAGGCACTTAATGCTTGTAGCACCTTGTTCAAAAAAAATTTTTAATAAAAAATAATCACCGAGTGCTCGATGTAGACCGAGCGCTCAGTGATTATTCATCAACATCAGACGCCCAGTAATGGGTTATTGAGTGTCAGCTAGGTGTTCAATAACCCAATATTACTGATGCCCTAATAAATTAAGTCAGGCTGTGAGTGCAACCTAAAAAGGTCGAGTTTGATTTGACAAGACTTGCTTAGAAGACAATTCTCTAGCCTCCATCTCCAGCCCTCTCATCTTATCCCTTCTCCAACTTTCGTGCTTCAAACTTTAGTGCTAGCTATCACATCTTATGTAACTTTTTCTTCATCATCTTCTTTTGTTAATTGTTGATCTTCTTCTTTTGTTTTTTCTTCTAGAGGTTATTTGAGAGGTAGGAGGACATAAGATAAGAATAAAATTAATCTTACTCTCATGTTTGATAATAAAAGGGTTGAGATAAATTTTAAGTTGGACCAACTTTTTATCCTCTTGTTGTTAGATATAATAATGACAATTAAAATGGTAGGATTGTTCTATCATAAATTATTTTTATTTTTATCTATTTTTTATTTGTCATTAATATTATTACAAAATTAAGATTTTATTTTTATATTTTATTTTCATTATTTATTTGTAATAATCTTATTTTATATACTAAACACTGAATTACTTTATTTTAATGTTCCTCTATTTAATCTAATTCCATGTCATTCTATCTTACACAAATAACTTTATCTCGTGTGAACTTTTCTATTAAAAAGACAAATAAAATTAAAGAAAATTACAAAAAGAATTAAAAAAATTAATTTAATAACATAATTATATTCACCTTTTTTACTTAATTACAGGTATGTCATATATTGTTTATTATTATCAAAAATGTCGAAATACATATACATGTTCTTCATGCCTCTGTTGCTGCTCGTGCTCATCATTCTCTCTTTTGCAAATGAATTTGTTCGCCACTTGTTACACTAATGCTCACCATTGCTCGTTATTGTTTACTGTTGCTGGGTTTCATCTGTCAAAAATCGCTGCTCGCAGTGGTGAGAGTGGATTTGTGTTTTTTCGAGACAGAGGGGTGCGACCAATCTCGCATCAAAACCCTAGGAATGGAGGAGAAGCTAGTACAGAGGTTGGAGGCAACGGTAGCTCGATTGGAGCTCATACTCGTTTTTTTCTTTTCACTGCAAATAAGAGGAAGAACCAAAGAAGCAGAGAGACGTCTTCTGTAGATTCTTTTTCTCTGGTGCCGATTACTCCCACTACTGAACCACCGACAACCACAACGACTCTGTCGGCTATCGCTCCTACTATAATCACCGGCAATCAACCCTTGTTCGCCATCACCTATGATTTGAACTCGCTGCTGTCGCTGTTCATTGCTGATCTGATCTCTTCTTAAAGCGGCCTACAATAGAAGATCGTCCGCTGCAATAATACATCTGTTGCTCTTTTTACTCGACCGATTGGCATTTTAGGTAATGAGATGTACCGGCAACGCGTGAACAGGGATGAACAGATCTGGGAGCCTTCTTCACCGGAGCGATGGAGTTTTTGGCGAAAGCAGCGGCGGCGACCGCTGAGCAGGTGCAGTAGCAGCACAACGATGGCAGCAAGTAGTGCAAGAACAAATTTGGGTGCCTATAAATCAAACTGTATACTGATCGTGAAATCGAGATCGACGCCGACGAGGAAGAAGAAGACATAGCCGAATAATCTCTTTCACTGTTGCTTTCCGTGATTGTAGTTGTATACAATTGTGGTTAACAATGGAAGGAAGAAGAAGATCGAAGTTTCCATGTCGCATGAATTTTCTTTGTGGTTAACCGTGGAAGGGTATACCATTTAAGAGATTTTATTTAAGATGTTTAGAGATTGTATACTATTTTTAGAAATTTTATTTAAAATATTTAGAGATTGAATGCTATTGTATATTATTGTATATCATTTTTAGAAGCTGTATATTATTTTTATAATATTACATATTAATAATATATTATAAATTAATATTTTTTTAATACTATATATTAATTATATATCAACTATATATTAATATTTGTTGTATATTAATATTATATTGATTAATTATGTTATATCAATGTTATATTAGTTGTATATTAATGTTTTATTAATACTTATTAATTAATAATTTTTTCATATATGTGTAAAAATAAAAATAATAATATTTATATTTTTTTTGTAAAGAAATATGTTTCTTTCAACAAAAAAATTATGGGTCCAAAACACCAACCCAACTTGGCCCAACGTCAACTACAACCACCAAAGAATTAATCCTAGGTTTCGTTATCTTTTTACTAAGACTTGTTCAAATTAATGAAGTCAATACATGTCCCTTACTTTTCTTTAGGCGTATAGCCAACTAGTTTAGATAAGGTATTTCTTATTTATTGTTCATGGATTGTACATATAGTTGTCTATTATTGTAGGATTTTTTATTTTTCTGAGTCCTTAGTTGTATATTGAGCTAGACAACATAGCAATTGTTGTGACAATCAAATCTAAGCAAGTGAAAAAAAATGACACCCTAAGAAGGCCAAGGTACATTCTGAATAGTAAATCATCAGCTACATAAGTTAGATGGGCTGAAAGTGTATTGCGAACCCGAGAAAGATGTTGAAGATAGGCTCAAAGATACACAGACCTTGCCAAGAAGAAGATCATCTACTGTATTTCGGACAGAAATGGCAACAATGCTCGGCCCTAGCTCAGCATACATATTTGGTGAGCACCAACTAGAGCGCACCTTTACTTGCAAACACTTGGGCGAACCCTAATCTGAGAAATATAGCTCTTAATCAATTCTAAGTTAACAAGTATCCATATATTCCAATGTTGATCAGCTGGCGATTGCACAGATCGCAAATTCATTATTAGTTTTTTATTTCTTGAAACAACAACAAGTAGTTTATTATTTCTTATCTTCCATAGAAATCAAATACCGCGTGATGACATTTATTAATACAAAGATCATATGGTTAAGTAGATTACTTCCCGATTTGAGTATTTTCATTACTTTTCGTACGTCTATGCATTGTTATTCAGATTACACACAATTCCGTTTTTTATTAACATAAAAAGCATATCAAGATTAACAATTGTCATTTTACCTATTGTCACTTGTAAGAATTTATATATTTTAAATGACTAATATACAAATATCTTACATAAATTTTTTGGGAAGGGCTTCACGTTTTTTTTTTAATAAGATTTTTATTGTTTTATTTTTTTTAGAGTTCTAATATTAAAAACTTGTTTTATGTTTTTTTCAAAAAAAAAAAAAAAGAAACTTTGAGAAGAGTTACTTTAAATTAAAAATTTTTATGAAACTTTATAAAATTGCATAATAAATATGCCGCTCATTCAATGGCTAGTATTGCAAAATACTACCTACCCACCCACCACCAAGGTGGAGGGTAGCAACCATTAATCTTTTTTAATTTTTATTTTTAAGATATGGTGACAAGTTAATATTAAAGTGTTATAAACTTATTTAAAAAGGCATATAGTTAATGTTTTGTACTTATTTTGAGATTTAAAAAATGCATATATAATGACAATTGCTCTGCTCCAAACGCCCTCCATAAGCTCCGCTCCTTTCACATATTTGTTACTTAAAATTGGAGGAAATTATTTTTATTTTTAAGAGGTTATCATACATAAAATTAGAAAATGGTAACACTATATCTAGAGAAAATTTAAAATATATATATTATGAATTCAAATGCAAATTATTAGAACTTGCCAATATTTTATACCACCAATATATTGTTATGCATGCCTTTATTTACATTATTGAATTTTCTTTCCGGGTGAGGGATCTTTGATTGAGGGCAGAAAAAGCCTTGTAAAGGTATAACTTTAGCAATCCTTGACAAAAAAAACTTAAGTGGGTTTATTCAATATCGGGTTTTTATGAATGAATTCCTTATGATAAAAGTCCTACTTAGACGTCCAGTGTAGTAGGACGTCTAGTGTAGGGTTTTTTTCCTCTCCTGAGTATGTGCGCTTCTGTGTTGCGATAGCAACCCTTGACAAAAAAAATTTAAGTAAGTTTATCACATATTAGGTTTGTATGAGTGGTTTTCTGTGATAAAAGTCCCACCTAGACGTATATTTTTAAGTGGCTAGTGTGGGCTTTTCTCCTAAGTGTGTGCATTTTTTTATTCCGCTAGCAACCCTTGATTAAAAAAAAATTTTAAACAGGTATAATTTGTATTTTGTGTTTTAGCGAGCTAATTACCCACTAATTAATGACAGATTGGGTTGTTAGTTATTTGTAACTGTCATTAATGGGTTTCCAGTTTCTTTGATACGGTCTTGCAGCTGCGTGTATGCAAGGACCACGGCTCTATTCTATGCTAAGAGAGGAGGACCAATATTCACAATTGGGTTGGGTCGGCCATGACCTATCAACCACACATCTCTTTCAAGCCATGTTTCATAATTTATTGCTCCCACTCTTTAGGTAATTGTGTTGAAGCAGGAGAAACGAAAGTTTGGGCTCTATTGCAAGTGCGCTTCTATTTTGTTTATTGAACTTCCACCTTAAGTAATTCCAAGCTTCAACTTAATGCCCCTGAGGTGAGGACCACCTGTACCAAAACCTACTTGGCACTCTATATATCTTTCTTATAATATTTCTAATATAAAAGATATATCGTATTCATATATAAAAATATACGTAATAAATAAGAAAAAAATTAATTGTACTATATGCATTTGATGGTAATAAAATAAAAAATGTCTCCTATGCGACCATAAATTCTTCTTATTTTGTATAACATTAAATTTCTTGCATATTTTATTTTTAAAATTAATAAAATTAATTTTTTGATATGATATTCTAGTGTGGTTGTCTATTGCAAAAAAAGATTATCGAAAACTTGAGTGGTTGAAGCTGAAGCAACCACCTTCGAAGTGACAAAAAAAAAGCAACGACTAGAATGGAAGCATCTGAGTCAAAAAGAGGATTCATCACTTCTTTTTCTCGTTCAAAATCGTGCATGAAACTTTTATCTCACACGGCTCCTAACCAAGCAAGCTCGAGGTAAGTGGCTTATATCTAGTGTGTATGCAAATCCTCGCTGGCACATTCGAAGGCATCAATGGGAAGTCCTCCGTAATTTTGCCAATTGCAATAAACTTCCTTAGATGCTTATTGAAGACTTTAATGACTTTGTGGCCTCTACTGAGAAGCTAGGTGGCACCTTTTCCCAAAGTAAAGCCTCTTGCTTTGGCGATATGATTTGTGATTGTTGGTTCTTAGACTTAGGTTGTAGTGGCCTTCGTTTCATCTGGTTTAATTGTAGAACTAGTTCTGGACTCATTAGAGAACATTTTGATTGAGCTATGCGCACTGAGGATTGGCTCTCTCTTTTTCCTGATACACGGGTTAGACACGTTGTCCGAACTCATTCTGATCATTATCCGCTGATTCTCGACTCCAACCATGCTCATCGGCCTGTGATTGCTAGACTATTTAGATTTGAAGCCGCTTGGCTCAAACATGATGATTTCAAGTGCTTCCTTTCTTTTTCCTAGGCTACAATGGGTTGTCTTTTGTCGATTTAGTAGAAAAGTTTCGATCAAAAGTGAGGGAGTGGAATCACACAATATTTGGGAATATCTATCAAAGAAAGAGGAGTCTTAAAAGATGGCTCGAGGGTATCCAAAGGTACCTCAATATTGTTGGGTCCCATTTTGTGTCAAAATTGGAAAAACAGCTCCTCAGAGAGTTCAACACCATCCTCATGCAGGAGAAACTCCTCTGGTTCCAAAAGTCTCAAGTGCAATGGCTCCAAGCTGGTGACCTGAATACTAAGTTCTTTCATTTAAGTATGCTTACCTCGAAAGCAAAAAATAAGATAACATCCCTCAAAATTGATTGTATATAGTTTTTAGATGGTGATATCCTGAAAGATCATGCAAGGAAGTTTTATATGAATCTGTTTGATATTGACACTCCAACCCCAAGGACTCTCCCAGAGTCCACATCCATCATTTCCCTCTCTGCTTCCGGATAAGAGACATCTTATGAACCCTCTTATCACTGATGAAATTCAACAAGCTTTCAAGTAGATGAATTCTTTTAAAGCCCTTGGTCTTGATGGTCTTCTAGCAGTTTTTTATCAGCAAAATTGGGATATCGTCGATGCATCTACAGTTGATATGATAAAGAAGATTTGAAGCTTGACCCTTGATGTGAGTAAAATTAATTTTTCTTATATTGTTCTCATTCCAAAGGTTGAAAATCCTTCATCCCTTTTACAAATGAGACCCATCAGCCTTTGCAACG
Source organism: Tinospora cordifolia (assembly GCA_030144865.1). NCBI lineage: Eukaryota > Viridiplantae > Streptophyta > Magnoliopsida > Ranunculales > Menispermaceae > Tinospora > Tinospora cordifolia. The sequence goes on along the minus strand of JAJIYU010010100.1, from coordinate 1,399 downwards.
TCAACTACAGATTAATTACTAAAATCATTATCAATTCGTTCCGTCCATTTCTATCGAAACTGGTTGGCTAGAATCAACACAGTTTCCTTATGGGTCGTAGCACTGTTGACAGTATGATCTTCGCTCAAGAAATTATGCATGTGATGTAAAGAAAGAAAAGTGCCAAATGCCTAATGGTGATAAAAATTGATCTAGAAAAAGCCTATGATCGCATATCTTGGGATTTTTGCACAACACTCTCAAGTATTTCAATTTTTCGGATTACTTAACCACTCTTATCATGCCTTATGTTACTTCAATATCTTTTTCAGAACTTTGGAATGGGGAGGTTACCCAAGATTTTAAGCCTAAAAGAGGCCTTCATCAAGGAGATCCTACATCACCTAACTTATTTGTATTGTGCATGGAACGGCTTGGCCACATGATTCAAAAAGCTATAAATGTAGGAGAGTGGACCCCCATCAAAATTTTAAAAACTGTTATGGGAATCTTTCATCTTTTCTTTGCAAATGTCATGATCCTATTTGTTAAAGCTACAACTCAACAAGCTAGATTAATGATTCATGTGCTTGATGAATTTTGCAATCTCTCGAGAGGCTAGGTTAATTTCCACAAATCAAGGTTGTATTTCTCGCCAAATGTTAAATGCAGCTATGCTAATGAGTTAAGCTTCGTATGGAATATTGGCCTAACTAATCATCTTGGGAGGTACTTGGGATTTCTTCTTATTCATTCTCAGATCAACCGCAACACGTTTCAACCCATTCTAGAGTGTATTGAAGGAAAATTAGTAGGCTGGAAGTTGGCTCACCTTAATCTAGTAGGGCAAGTGACTTTGGTAAAATCTGTCCTCTCTTCTATCCTGGTATACACTGTGTTATGCTTTAATCTTCCTATATCTATTTGCAAGAAATTAGATCAGTCAAACAAACGCTTCATATGGAGTGGTACCAGTGATGAACGTAAAATCCACTTGATGAGCTGGGATAATATTTGTGTTCCTAAGCACAAAGAGGGTTTAAGTGTCCGGAGCACTAAGTTAGCAAATTTGGCAATGCTGCGCAAATTAGCATGGCGGCTATTTATAGGGGATAAGCTGATGTCAGTGCACCTTCTGAGGAAAAAAAATACTTGAATCAAGTGGGTCTCCTTAATGCCCTTCCTAAAACTTTAGATTCTTTTTGTTTTGAAGGGCATTTTGAAAGGTGTCGATTGTCTGAAGAAAGGGTTGAAATGGTGTTTGGGCATTGGTTCCGCTATCAATGTGTAACACCCCCAGCTCCCGTTCTTTTTAGAACGGGATAACCCATCTCCCTTTCAATGTTTAGCTTTACTCGGGACAAGGCTTACCCACTATCAGCTCAACTCGTAATCTCGGTATCCAAACAAAACAATTGAA
>JAJIYU010010099.1:0-16391 GCA_030144865.1 Tinospora cordifolia | reverse complement strand
TGTCATTTATTTGACAAAGAATTAGGTATATCGCGGTAGGATAAAGCACATTAATGTGAGGTTTCACAAGATACAAGAGTTGATTACTTTGGGTGAGATTATCTTTCAAAAGATCCATATTGATGATAATGTAGTTGATATGTTCACGAAAATGGTCATGGCAAACAAGTTCAAGCATTGCTTGAACTTATTGCATCTTCAATAAGAGTAATCACCTTTGGGTGCTCATTTGATGATAGAACTTTTTTGAGGTGCTTTATGAAGATAGTTGGAGTTCATTGCTAATTTGCGATTGTAAACTCAGGGTGACTTGCATGGATTGTTCCCTAACTGGAGATTTGTTATTGTATGACTCAAAATCATGTGGGCCCAATTTATTAAGCCTACAATATATGTGGGTTATTTATGGAGTCCATTATGAGGCATGTATAAAAGCCTCTTTAATTAAGGTTTCTAGATTAATCCTAATTATCTTTGCTAGTGGGAGAATCCTAAGAGAGACTAGAGCTTGTATTTGTATTCCTCCGATTTTTACAGAGCATCTCTTTCTATCACTCGTTGATGTAGGCATAGTCAAACTATGTAGATCTTGGTGTCTTGTGTGATTATTCAGTTTTATTACTTGTTGCATTCACAATTATTTGAATCACTCAAATTGATCAATATATAATATTCTAAGGGCTTTAGTGCCAACAAATAGAATGGGAGATTTCTTTAAAAGCTTCTTTACCATGCTATGGTTAATTTAGTTGGAGTGTAACAAGAGAGTGTTCCAAAATGAAAGCAACAACAACAAAAAAAAGGCTGATTTAAGGGATCTATCAAAATGACAAGAAGTACCTTGATGATGGCTTCACCATGGTCCAAAGCTTACTTTTTTTCACAATTGCATTCACAAGATTGAAGTATAGTATGACATTATAATAGATGGAGGGATTAGATAGAGGGAACAATCTTTGTATAATATTAATATGAATGGGAGGATCGATATTGTTTGTTAGGTGGTCATAAGCCGACTTTTGTACACAAGACTACAAAGGTCATGTGCTATATATTTTCTTGTTTTAATATAATATCTATCACTTTTCTTTTTTAAAAAAAAATGTTTATTACAATGACAGATAAAAAGGGATATTGTAAAGAAAAAGTTACCAAAATAGTCTTATAAAAATTGTACTTTACAAGAGTAGCATGCATGTCTAGTGTAAAGGTACAGTTATGGCATGTTTAATCATTTAAACAATCTAAAATTCCCTTATTTACTTTTAAATTGTCCATGTTAATTCAAAACAACCTTCAATTAACTTGCTTTAATTTTTTTTAGGTCCCTAAAACTATAAAAAAAAAAAGAAACAAAATGATGACAAGAATTACTTTTTTTTCTATTTTAAGAACTAGAAAAACAATCCTTAGTCTCTGAAGTTGTTATTTTTTATTTTTATTTTTTATTTTCAATGCATTCAAAACTCATTGGATCATATTTTTGTCAAGACGTATTTAAGTATTTGCATCATTTCAATTTTTGTTATTTCTTTTGGTTTCTCACTATACTTTATTCTAGTATTATCAATAAATAAACCATATATAATAAAAGAGTTATTACAAATGTATCAATTTGCATATCATTAACGTATCAATCGTATCATTACCAATATATCAATGGCATGCCAAGCATAGATGTACCAAATGTACTTTTTGTTGAGTAATTTGATGAAAAATTGTTCATTTTTCTTATCAAGATGTTTTTATTTACTTCATCAATGGCATTTGAGGATGTCTAAAACAAATATTACGAATGTAGAGATATATAAGTCAAACCTACAATAATTAAAAATATTGTATGACCGATACATTAGTAATAATAGGATTGATAAATATTTTGTACATTCATTAGTTGGTCTAATATAAGGAAAACTAATACATTGGTAATATCAAAACTAACATAATAATAAAAAACGAGATAGCCATAGAGCTTAATCTATGTAATAGGTAAATTGTAATTATTGATGCATGGAAATATTACAACTAATTTATCACTTCAATTAAAAAGTTAAATAAAATTTTATGCATATGACTGATGTATTGATAATATCAGAACTTAATATACAAGTAAAAATTGAATTCTTAAACCTCATATATGATCAGAGCATTTTGACATTTACAAAATTAATATGATTAGCATATCTTTATTTGTAATGTCATTAGTTTGCCTACAGTGTCAATTTGATACATCATTAAAATTAAATATTCACAAAGCTCAATATATGTGTAATCGGCAAGCGAAATTGATAACACTTTTCATAAAATTCACACTATAACTAAATCTCAATATGACTAAATATTATACTTTAATTTTATCAAGATATTGAATATAAAGACAAGGAATTTATTTACTAACTACTGCTTGTCACCATGACAAGAAGAATTATCATCTTCAACGAGAGCGATAGAAGATGGGTCAAAGATAAAATCAACAAGTGTTTGATAAGTACAATTTTCATGACTTATAGTGTTTTGCCACATTGATGAGGTTTATCATTTATTGAAGTTTGAGTCATGTATTCATCCTATCATTATGTATATGGCTGTAAGGTCATAGCTCAATTAGAATTATACTTTTAGGTATAGAAGATGAGAAAGAAGTGAAAATTCTCCTAAAAAACAATGTGGAACGTGAGAATAGTCATTGTACAAGCTATAAATACTGACAAGCTTATAAATAAATCTATTACTTTTTACAACAATGAGTAACATGATAATCATACAAATTCCTATACATTTTATTTGTCCCTAATATTGTCTATTTAGTATTTTACATTTTTTATAAATAATATCTTTTTGTTAATTTGATGAAGTGTCATTAGTTTTTGTTGTTAATATGCATCCAAATATCTAGGGTTGGTATATTATAATATCAAAACCAATACGCAATAAAATCAAAAGTCATAGCTTTAAATATGTATGATTTTCATGTCAATTATACCTAAATTGATACATTAATAACATTGAGAAGTCATAACTTCACATCTACATAACTGATATATTCATAATATCAAAATCAATATATTAGTAAAAGTAAGACGTCATAGCTCCAAATATGTATGTCGGAACCCCTTTCCTAGGTTAAAGGATGATCCAATTAATAGGCACTATAACCTAACGAATCCACTCATTGAGTTGAGTTCGTGTGATCACTATTAAGCCCCTCAAGCCACAATCCCTAAGTAACATCAGAGTAATCCAAAGCACTCATCAAGTGAAGTGAGAGAATAAATATTGTACTACAATTAAATCTAAAGACAAATACAATCCTTTTCATATGTTATAGATGTTTCCTCCTTTGGATTTACATAGGATTTTTGTTTTAAAACACAATTGACCATTAATTATATAAACAAAAGTGACAAACCTACAATAAAACTAGGAAGAGGGAAGGAGACCATAAGGGAACTAAGCAGACACAATGCATTTGCCTTTGTTAGGTACCAACAGACCTAAAATATTAGTATATTATTTTAGTAATACAGTTGTATCGACCTCGGGCATAGTGAATAGTAAGTCTAGCATACTACATATAACAAACATCTTAAAATTAAGGCATGTATGCATGAAAAGTAATAATGAAACAGTACATGAAAGCATAGCATATAAAGAAATACAATTATAAACAATGTAACAGTTTAGAAAAAAATAGTTTTAAATATATACTAGTTAAAACAATATCTAGGCTATAGTTTCAAATCATCAAATCTAACCCTATGATCATTGCTTGAACGGGTTGTATGTTAGGTGTATTGGCCACTCAAGCGGGTCATGAGCTGGGCGTGTTTTTTGAATATCTAACCTTGCGCTTGGTCCTTGGGTGTCATCACTTAAATGAGTTGGAAGCTAAGCACACAAATCACATGCCCTAACCTTGTGCTCAAACCTTAAGTCTAATCTCAATCATATTGTATACCCTAACCCTACGCTTAGACTTTAAACCTACAATCTCATTATTGATCCATATCTACATATCTCAAAATTGAATATTTTAACTCAAATCAGATGAAATAGTTTGACACATGTTAATTTATTATAATTTTGTGAAAGGAATACAAGTTCAAGCAATGTCTGAATTAAACTACTCAGCTCGGGTTCTATATACTAGTGTCCCATTGGCACACAACATAGTCTCGTAATCTACGCTCAATTGTGCATTATTCAAATCCAAATGCATTTTTTTGTAAAACTTGGCTCAATCCTACCTCTACAATTCTTAATTGTAACACCCCAGCCTCGGAATCTGGTAACTTGCTACTGACTGAGCACTTGTCCCTCAACTAGAGATATAATCACAATAAAATGAGCAGGCATTCCTGCTCTATAATACCCTAAAAAAAATTTTTAACCAATAATTAACTAAGATGACTATAATTAAGTGTCAAATAACCTTGGTCAATAAAGGTTGACCATTATTAGGAAGGTCATGAATGACAAGAAAGCATTATGAATTATTTTTATTAATTAACATATTTAAAAAGTGTCATGAATTGTAAAATTGATTAATAGTATCATAAATAGTAAAGTTGACTAATAGTGTCATGAATAGTAAAGTTAATTTATTTTATCGTAAATAGTGAAGTTAATTATTAGTTTAGTTAGTTTAATTAATTAAAACAATTAAGTAAACTTTATCTTTAATTATGATAGTAGTTTTCAACCACCATCCTCAATTAAAGATGGCTTTAAAGGACATAAATAATATTTTTCAACCACCACCACTGTCATCTTTAAATAATTAAATAAGATAGTACCATTTCTAATTAAATAAAAATGATATGAATAATATTTTTCAACCACCACCATTATAATATTTAATTAATAGTGTCATTTAAATAAAAATGACGTTAAAATACATGAATAATATTCTTCAACCACCACCACTATCATCTTTAAATAATTAAAGAAGATAGTGAGTGCCATTTTTAATTAAATAAAAATGATATTAATAATAATTTTAAACCACCACCACTATCATCTTTAATTAATTAAAGAGGATAATGTCATTTTTAATTAATTAAACGTAGCTATAAAGTGCATGAATAATATGCTTCAAACCACCATTATTAATACTTACAATTGCTTGCAAACAAACATGTATGACCCTCTTGTCTTTCCATTATTCTAAGCTAACCACCATTGTACCCTAAACACTAACCTTAATGATCAAAGCTCTATTATAAATAAAGAGCCTCTCCTCCCAATCTTCTCACACCAAATTGAGGCATTGAAGTGTGCTTGAGAGGAGAGGAAGAGGAAGAAACTTTGGAAGGAAGAGTAGCTAAAGTTGAGGTATAAGTTCTCTCATTAGTTTCTTTAAAATTCTTTTTCTATTTTTTCATTCAAAGTTTTAATTACATTATGGCCTAAAATTCTTTTTTATTTATTTTAATTTTTTTTTATTTTGGGTAAGTTTTTGAAGACCATAAAATGCCCAAAAAGGTCCAAAACTTTCACCAAGAAAGAGTGGACGTAATAACATTTCAAAAATTATTGCCCAACATCAATTACAAAATAGTAATTTTTGTGCCATTTCTAGAATGGTGGAGGCATGATCCAAGGAAAATGTCACTACCATGTCAAACCTTGTCAAGTGTACTCATGAATGACCCTAATCGGATACCTGAAGCCCTTAAACCGATCTTCCAAAAATTGTTGCGTGAAAACGATACAAATTCACAAACCAGCAGATTCATGTGCATTTCTTTTCAAGCATAGGTCTGGCTAAGGAAAACGGTCATTGCCATGACATTCTTCATCATGAACACTACAAGATGGACCCAAGAATCACATAAAACGAACTTCCAAAACTCAAGTTATGGCCTTTTGAAGTTCAGTGTAACGTAGATGTAATTCATAAATTAGACCTTAAACAACCCATGTTAAAGTTCATAGGTTATTTTGAACCCAAGAACACTTTAGAGATTATTTTGAAACTAAAACCAAGTTTAGGAGCTAAAAGGAATTCCAACTAAGACTCAAGTATTTTATAGGAATCTTAGAGGACCAACACTACTAGCATTAAGCAACATAAAGAGCGTGTAAATCAAGGATTTTCAAGTTTTAATTTATTATTTGATTTAAATAAAGCTTGCTTGAGTGTTATGTTTGATTTTATATACATGCCATATAGAATATGCAAGTTTAGGTTTATAATAATGCATAATCTATGATATAATGTTACTATGCTTGTATGTTTAAATCCTATTGAAATATTTAAATGTTATGTTTCACATTTAATAAAAGATTAATAAAGATAATAACCACGTATCGACACGAGGGCAAATTTTCTTTATAAGTATTCCAATATGGAGTTGCGAGGTAATAGAGGGTTCGGAGTTAATCCTACCTCAATTATGATGGGGTTGAATTTAGTATTGGAGCTCTTTCCCTAGGGTTGGAATACTGGGGGTATCATTTTGATCTATAACGTCAACTAAAATAATATGCTGCTTGAATCATTTAATTTCCGAAAAGTTGTTGGTATGCATGTTTTATTTTATCGAAATAATAATTTCAATATTCGGGATGCTCCACTGGGCTTTTTAGCCCACCCTTTCCTTTTTAACATTTCAGGAAATTGATTAGCAAGGCTACATGGGAGTTACTTAGCTTAGAAATTTTATTAAATTATAGTATATGTTGGCCCAGTTAGTTAAATTTTTGTTAAAGTTATTTCACTATAATAATTAAGTCTTATGTACTCTAGATTTTGGATTAATTTATAATATTGGAATTTCATTTATTTCATAGCGTTATTGTTTTTATGAAATATTTTGTATGTAGGCTAAAGTGCATGAGTATTTGAGATATAGAAAGTAAAAAGGTTAACGTAACACAAGCCCGCTTCCCAGGCGGCCCAACATCCAAGAAAGGAAAAAAACAAGGGCAGCATGGGTAATAGTGCCCTCAGAACTACATGGGCCCAGGTGTGGGGAGGTTATATCCTCTGTGTGCGGTCATTCCCATCTAATAATTAGATAATATCATGAATTAATCCCATGAATAATAAGAAACTGGCCCCATGGCTTAAATTCAAATAAATAAACCAAACATAAATCAAGTGTGGTCCACGCCCTACAAACTGAAATGGTAAAAGGATTCCTACTCCTATGCCTCAACAGATAGGTATGTCAAACTACAAAATTATCTTCTTCCACTTATTAGCACACAAGTGCCTCCACTCCTATGCCTCCTCAATAGATAGGTATGTCAAACTAAAAAATTATCTTCTTTTTTTTGTTAGCACACAAGTGTCTTCAATGATTTCCTACAAAAGAAATTAGTGGGGGTGAGCTCAAGAGCCCAGTGCATCACATGTGCATCACATACAACACATCTCGAACATTATTAAAGTCACAAATATAAAACATCCAAACACTTATAAATCATTAGGTGTTTTAAACACTTCAATTGTTTAGGTTGACATTAAGACAGAAAGAGATTTCCAAGGTATTCCCTTGTGTCCAAACACTTGGAAGTAATCGCCCAAAGGTCAATTCCTCATCATGAGAGAACCTTATGAGTGAGGTTTCAGTCGATCCTTAGTGCCATCTTACTACTACCATAGTAGCATCAACACCCGCCTAGAACAAGAAAATACTCACGATGATACCAGACTACTGCCACAGTATTTGTATCACCGCCACGGTATGTGATTAGACTCTTAATCGTCTTCAATTAGTGACTACAAGCATGCATATTAATATCACTATCACAGCTCATGTATACATAAGAATGTTGATAACTCATGCATCAGGTCATATGGAATCATGCTATTCAACAAACAACATCAATGCCATATGCTTGAGACAGTATTGGATAATAGAAAATCACATGGCATGCTATCAAAGCATCATAGGCAAGAAATCATACAACAAAGTATCATTACATTTCTAGCATGCTTCTAAGATCACAAAACAATAAATACACAGTCATGTATTATATTTGAGACTAAAAAAATATTAGAGAGAGTGGATAGGCATCTCCACCTGTTACTTCGCTCCGCTTATTCTTGCTCTTATCTTGATGGTTTGGAATCCCCAAACTAAGATCCAAGACCAATATCCTTAGGAGTTTGAAGTATTCATGGTGTTCTTGAACTATATTGCAATGATCTTCTACTCTATATGGTATATGTGTGTGTACCATATAGAGTAGAAGTCATTTCAATCATGTTTCATTTTGGTTTTCCTCTACATATCGTAGTAGGAAGGGTAGGTACCATGGTAATCATGGTCTATGCATGAAAACACAAAAAACGCAGTCATGTTCACATTAGCGCAGTAACCTACAAGGGTTAATCACACTACCGCAATAGTTTGCGTTCTAAGTGTGTTTATTGTATCATTATCGCTGTAGTTCTGAGCATTACTGTGGTATGCATGAGAGGTTTCATGTGAACAGTGCACTATCGTGATCATTACCATGGTAATCATGCGATTTCTAGAAAGTTGTACTCTGTTCGTGCGTTTCCCATTTTCTCTCATGCATGGGACTCTAGTGCACTGAATTTAAGACCCAAAAGCATATATTTCAATGGATAGAATGGTTTTATACCTTGTTGTTACCCGTTGCTCCTCTCGTTCACCTTGAAAGAGAGTCTCCAACACTTTCTGCATAATGTTATAGCAAACTAATGAGTGTGCCTTTAGAAAACACTAGACAACGATGGAAAATGTGTATTCAATGTATTTAGTGCAGGTAGAACCTCTTACCTCATTCGTTTTACAGTTTTGCAACTCGTCACAATCTAAGCGCCTAGTAGATTATGTAATTCCTCTTTTGTTGATGCTTGTAATGAGTAATAGGAGTGTGGAGCATATCAAAACCAATTTAAGATGTCTAAGGGAGAGGGAGAAACTCGTTTGGTGGTAGTTGTTTTCAGTTTGTGGACGGCAGAGTGCAACTGTTGCGTGATATAATGCATTTTAGGGTTTTTCTACGTGCATTATACATATATAGTTACATGTTATAGCGGTAACCAGAACCCAATTTTTTTCTAGGTTTTAATCGGTAACTAGTGGATGGTTACTATGCAAAATTCCATGTTTCTCTCCGATTCGCCGATCCTTTCCCACATTGACTTGTACATCATATGCACCATAATTTCATGGGTTTTCCAAGGCTTATTGCATACGAAATATTTTTATTAAATTTATCAAAACTCATAAAATTTTCGGGGTATTACAACCTAACGCCCTTAAAAGAATTTTGTCCTTGAAATTTAAAGGGAATCTCATACCTGTATGATGCCATCCAGTCTGATGCTCCTGGACATCCAAAACGATGCCACGTATGAAAAAGCGGTAGTTAGGATCTTTGACTACAAAGTACAAAGCCTTAGAACGAAAAATATTCTCTTAGTCAAAGTTCTTTAGAAGCATCATGGAGTTGAAGAGGCAGCTTGGGAGCTACGAAATGAGATGAAGAACAAATACCCAGACTTCTTCACCAAAAATACGTGACCAGACAACATTGAAATGAACAAGAACAAATTTTGAGGTCGAAATTTATTTTAAGGGATGTAGGTTGTATGTAATACCCCAAAAATTTTATAGAGTTTTGGTCAATTTAAATAAAAAATTATTTAAGCTCAATAGAACTTGGAAAACTCATGAAAACATAGTTTAAGAGATGTTTAATCAATGCCCAAAAGAATCGACAAACCAGATGGAAGCACGAAATTTTGCATAGTAACCATCTACTAGTTACCACAGTCATTCATAGAATTACTGTGATAACTAGATTGAAAACCAGAAAAAAAAATTAGAATTGCAACATTCTGGTTAACATGGTCATTTGTTTGATTACCGCGGTAATCCAACTAAAACATAAAAAAACTAGGGTTCTGGTTACCACAATAATCCTTCAAGTTACCGCGGTAATACGTGAATTATATAAGTATGAACAGTACGCCAAAAAACCCTAATCATCAATGTAATCCCAAGATCCGATACTAGCTACCAACAATTGAATTTTCTTTCCCTCCCTACCATTCTAGATTGATTTCTATTCATTCAAACCCTTCTCCATTGGTTCTCAAAGCCTAGATTCTTGAAGAACAACCCTAATAAGAAGGCAAATTAGTTGAGGCATTGTTCCAAATCATTGTGCTCGTGTAAAATCATGAAACTCACTTGAAATCTTGAGTTCTTAACATTGTAAATCATTTTCCTAAGTGTAAACACGTTTTTCTTTGAAGCCTAAGTGATTTGAGGGTTGCAAAACCTTGTTTTGGTGAAAAACGAAGAGGAAACGTAAAGAACCCTAATGTATAAAAACTTCTTTGAGTTTGATGTGGGCTTTAAGTTTATTGTGCATGTATTTGACTATTAAACACATGGGAATAGCACGAGCAAGACAATGAACACGAAAGCATTGAACACACAAACTCACTAGTTACCGCAGTAACGCTACTAACTACAGTAGTAATTAGAGGAAAATGGTGAATGATGTTATCCATTAAGACCACTGTGTACACCTTAGGATATCAATGATAATGAACCACCACATTATGATTTAAGAAACCTTGGGAATGTTTCAAATTCATGTAATGTGGCTTTGAATCTCATAGATTGAAAGACAAAGCTAATACAGTGTGAAACAAAGCCTAAGGGAACGAGATACAAAGGTGGAAGTGACTATCCTACTCCCTAGTATTATTTAAATTTTAATACTGAATATATGATGTTTACATTGTTTGAATGCCTAGAAGCTTGCTAGGATGTGTTCATATGATTTATGAATGACATGAATGCATGAATGCTAGAATAACATGAGTTATATGTCCATGTTCAGTGTTTACAATACTTAATCACATGAGATGATTATTGTGTTATTTATGAATCAATGAGATGATCAGAATGATTACATTGTTTGGATGATGATGCGTTATACATGATACATTGATAATCATGCTTGTAATGAAATGTTTGTTGATACATAAGCAAAGATAAATTTAGAGTTGAACCACGTACTGTCGCAGTGGTCCATGGGGGATCATTGTGGGTGTTCTAGCAATAAGGAATAATGGTTATGCCCCTAGTTCCCGATGATAGAACTATGGGTGTGACCCTGGTTTTTTGGTGATGGAGCGATAGGTGTGACCCTAGTTCACGGGTTGGATGGTGGGTGCGCCCCTATCCCATTGGGATTTGGCACATAGTGCATTTTCGTCAACTTTTTGATATGATGATAATGAGAGAACACCAGGGTTAGACCCTTCATTTTGAAACACCTAATAAATGATAAGTGTTTGCATGTTCAGTGTTTGATTTAAATAATTCTATTGATGTACTATGTATGATCCACTGGGCTCTTGAGCTCACCCCATGTCTTCATTTTAGATGATCCTTGAGGCAGTTCATGTTGATAGTACTACATAGTATTATAGAAGCTTCAAACCTCGTTGTTAAGGTTGTTATCAAAGTTATTTTGTTGGGTAGTTAGTTCAGCTTGGCTGTATGGCCCTCCAGACTGGTTTTGAGTGATTAATTTGTCTTTATGGTTTAGACTTCGGCCACATAGGCCATGTTCGGATATTTTGGTTGGAAACTTGTCGACATTTATTTAAATTCAAGTGTAGAAGTTAACGGTTTAACTATTGATGATCGCTACATGCTTTCCAAGTGTTACTTCTTGGTAAGTCCAAGAGTTTGATTATCTATGTATATAAGTTCTGGTATGTCCAGTTGTTATTTAATGATGAATTGAATGTGAGAAAAAGAATGTCCCAGTTCAGAGTAGATGATGTATGTGCTAACATTTAATGGCACGTCTATCATGCGTGACAGACTTGATAAAAACCAAGGACCGAGAATTGGGGTGTCACATTGTAATACCCTAGAATTTTGTTAGAAAAATTGCATTACTATTCATAGCTACTATTGCGCACTGTTCACATCAAGGCAAATAACAAATCGATTGCACTGTTTATGGCTACTATTATGCATTATTCACATATTGTTCATGTCTGTCTTTTCTGCCTGAAAAATCTATATAAACCCCACTCTCGCTTGAAGATCTCATCCTCTAGTTTCTTCTTCTCTTCTTCCTCTCCTAGTCATTTTCTTGGCATTTTTACATTTCTTAGTTGTTTTACACAACGACTTAGTAGTAGGAAGGTGAAAATCCAAAATACTATAGCAATGATAAGAGCCTACTTCTAGGCTTTTATTTTGGAGCAACCAAAGGATTCTATAAATCAAAACAAGTATAATGACTCTATCTAAGTCTCTATGCATGGTTTGTTTGGGTAGAATTTGAGGTATTAAGATGTCAAAAGAACAAGAGATAGGAAAGACATGTATAGAAAAGTCTACCTTTCATACTTGATACTACAATACTGTTTATAGATACCGTTGTACTATGTACAATACTGTTCATGCATATTATAGTACTATTCATGGTTGCAATGCTATTCACAATCACTGTTGATGATGTTGTTCAAGACTACTATTCATGGGTGTGACACTATACATGAATACTGTTCATGAACAATTATTAAATCATATTTTTGAAACGTAGATCTTTAAAATTAATAGTGTCAATCTTTAAAGGTTGAAGATTCGAAACAAGTTGTAATAACAACACGAGGATTCTAGGGAGTCAACTATCAAGGTGGAGATGACTACTCTAAACTCTTTAGTATTATTTTGGTTTAAATATGAAATGTAATTAAATGTTTATCTACATTGATTGTTTAAAAGCATGCTAGAGATGTGTGTAACAACCATGAATATTTGATTGTCCTTGAATGATGTGAATAGCATGTTATACTATTCATGAATATCAATATATGCCATATATACCATGTGAGAAATAACATAACTGATATGATTATAAGCATGATGTGTTGTTAATTTACATCCATCGTTTATTTATATCTGGATATGGGAATCGTGAATATGTTTGTGGTTATTAATTAAAGATGATTAAAAAATTTAAACACCTATCGATGCGGTGATACAGATATTGTGGCAGTAGTTTGGCATCATCGTGGGTGTTTCCAACCCAAGGCGAGTCTTGATGCTACCATGGCAAAAGTAAGATGAGATTGAGAGTCGAGTTGAGACTTTACTCCTGAGATAGGGTTCTAAATAGATAACAGGCCTTTCGGCGTTACTTCTGATATGCCGAACCTAATGGGGAATACTGAGGAGATTCCTTTCAGTCTTAATGTCAACCTAAACAATTGAACTGTATGAAATGTCTAATGCATGATAAGTACTTGCATGTTTTATCTTTTGACGATTATAATGCTTAAGATGTTTTTGTATGATCCACTGGGCTCTCAAGCTTACCCCGCTCACTCTTTTTCAGGTAACCATTAAAGATACTTGTATTGACAAGTAATGTGGAAACAATCATCAGTAGTAGTGTACCTTATAGTTATGAGGACGCTATAGGAAATGAACTGCATTTTCTATTTTTCAATTGTAGGACATGTGACCCACTATATTTAGTTTTGTTAGATGTTGCCACTATGCCAGACAGTAGCTATCTTATCAAAACTCAACCATGGGGCCCACAAATTTATTCTTAATTCTGATATTAAATTTAAATCAAGTCTTTTCAATAATTATATGATCCCAAGGTTATTGTTAATCTATTTTTAAGTTAGTTTATTTATGCATCTTTTTATACTTTGGAATATGCTCTGGTGCAACTAATAGATAAGATAATTGATGCAAAGAAAAACTTATATCCTTATTCTTGAATAGAAAGTAGGAGTGACTGCATACGAATGAAATTATGTCTCAAGCTGTAAAACAAATACGTCACCTATGACGAATGTGAAAAGTTCAGGAGCAGAAGTATTACAATCATCTTATTTCAATCTAAACTATGTTAAACATCATGATTTGCATGCGATTCAAAAAGGTGAAGTTTGAATCTCAAAGAGAGTTTTACAAGCTTTCCAATGATGACTTAGTCTTGAATTTCATTGGCTATGGAGGAGGAAGAAGGTAGATGAGACACTAAAATAAGACAAGAGAGGGGAAGAAAAACAAGTGGGAGAGAAGAAAAGAAGAGAGAGAAAAAAGGAAGGGGCATGTGTGGGTCCCTCCTGCCCATTTTTCTTTGTTTTGTTTTTCTTTTCTTTTCCAAAACTTTGTCACTTGTTACCATTTTTACAATTATATATATACTATTATTATTTTTTTCCACCCATCATATTTTCTCTAATTTATTTCAGAATTGGTTTGAATTTCTAAAATTTTTTCATTGATTTGGTAAAATACTATCAAATATGTGACAATAGTTACGTTAAAATAAAGATCGCCACAATGGATGACTAATACATCGGTAATATAAGAACTCTCCATCAATAAAATTAAGATGTCAAAGCTCCAGATACACATGATTCATATATTGTTAGTATTAGAACTAGTATATCACTAAAATTGATAAATCGTGGCTCTAGTTATGCATGATTAATTTGTTGGTGACATCAAAATCGTACATCAATATGATTAAGAATTTATAATTGTATATATGCATGATTATATTACTACATTGGTAAAAGTTGTTAACTTGCCTTATATAATTTCTTCAAAAACAATATGTTTGACGACATTCCAAAAACAACAATCATGCAACCATACAAAGTTTTGGACAAACCCCAAATTCTATTTGCTAGCAAAGAAATTCAACCTATGTGCAAACCCCAAAGTCAGGTAAAGTTGGATTTTAATAGAATCAACCCAATTAACATCATGTAAACAAATTAGGTCAAATAAAAGAAGTCATTACTCTTTAGGAGAAGCAATAACAAAGAATAGAGAAGAGTAAAAGATAACTTGTTAGTAGAAAAAGATGTTATCATCTTTATATACAAACAAGACGATGCACAAAGATAGAAACTGTTAATAATCTATCAACTTATGATTGATATATATATATATATATAGTTAGACCTTCATCTAACAACTATAGTTTTTAGATCAAGTGATTTCTAACATAATATCAAAGCAAGATCTATTTAGGGAGTTCTTATGTTTGAATCTCATTCAAGTATATTTGCTTGTTTTGTCTCATTTATTAGTAATATTTTCTTTCTATTATAAATCAAATTCATGTATCAGTAATTGAGTTAACTACACTATTAGTAACTTCTCATGGTAGTAACTTTCTTATTTTATCTTTGTTTAATTTAAAATCTATTAAAAATAACCAAAATGTATTTTTGATACATTTTGAATCATTTAAATTAGAGTTAAAATGAAAAAGTTATGGTCATTTAAAATAACTAACCACATGATATTAATTTAGTGATTGAGTTAATACTGCATAGTTTGTTATTTTAAATAGTCACAACTTATTTATTTAGACTTAGATTTGAGTGACTTAAGATGTGTTAGAAAGCTATTTTTGCTTTTTTAATGCATCTTGAATGTCTGAAATTAAAGTTAAAATAAAAAAAATATATTATCATTAGATATTACTAATTGTGCAATCACCAAGTTAACTACATGGTTTATAATTTCAAATGGTTATAACATTCTTATTTGAGCAATTAAAAACGTATTGAAAAAGACTTTTCATTCTTTTTGAAATGCGTATTAAATCATATAAATCAAAATTTAAATGAGAAAGTTATGATCATTTGAAATAACTATCCACTAACTTGGTAACTAAGTTCATATTGCTTGGTTATTTACTTCAGATTATCGTAACTTTTTTTTTGTCATCTTTCATTTATAAATCAAGATGCGTTGAAAAAATATTTTTATCTCTTCTGCAAAGCATCTTAAATATCTCAAATTAGAGTAGAAATCAGAAACTCACAATTATTTGAAATTACTCACTGCACTATTAAGTCGATGACCGAGTTAATTACACTATTAGTAATTTATATGACTATAATTTATTTTTTGTTTTAACTCTAATTTGAATAATTTAAGATGTATCAAAATTTATTTTTTATAATATTTTCAACACATCATGAATTATTTCAATTAGAGTTGAAATGAGAAAGTTATGAACATTTGATATTATTAACTTTGCTATAGAACTTAGTCACCAAGTAAATGTTGTGCAATTAGTAATTTTAAATAATCATAACTTTTTAAGTGATTCAAGAAGTGTTAGAATGCTATTTTTGCCCTCTTTCTAATAGATTTTGTTTCCTTTTAATGTGACACCCCGAGCCCTCGGACCGAAACCCAAGTCCTCCTGCGTGCGACACGTGGAGCCAGCGCATCTACAAGCGCTCCCTTCAGCTGCTCTGCTGTGCACGCGGGACTTTTCACCTCTCTGTGGGTCTGATCCGCCAGGAACCCGGGGTCGTGAACCTCATTTCTACTCACTAAACCCAACTCTCAATCTCATATCATGAGAAAACA
>JAJIYU010010098.1:0-16452 GCA_030144865.1 Tinospora cordifolia | reverse complement strand
TATATATATATATATATATATATATATATATATATATATGTTACACGGATATTCTAGCTATATAACATATATATTATACAAATGAGTATCAGTCTTTAATTATCACTAACATTTATATAAATGAGTATCAATGTATAAGTTGTTTTGACATTTAGCTTAATAAACAATTATATAATATTAATATATAGTTACTATAATATTGGTGTATACGTTACTTGAAAAATTACTTTTGGCATACAGCCTTTAATTATTACAACTGAATCAAAACTTTTTTCATTGAAATATTTTATATAGCAAAAGTTAGTAAAAGTTTTGGTATAATTTGAATACAAAAGAAATTAAAAAAATAAATCTAACAAAAATGGTAAAACTCTAGTATAATCTGAAATAAAAGAAATAAATTTTATAACTTTGATATAATTTGAATACAAATGAAATAAAAAAATCTAGTATAATCTAGTATGATTTGTATCTTTTCAAATTTGTTTTAACCCAGATCTTGCATCCTTGCGTACAAAAGAAGAAAGAAGAAGCAAAAGAAGTATAAAAAGAAGCAGAAGAAGGAGAAGAAAACTTATAAGGAGTGACGCACGTACACCAATTTTATATATTTTGATATTTTTGATAATAAGTAATGATATATAACATACACATAATTAATTAAAAATGTACAAATAATTTTCTAACATTTTCTATAATTTTCTCTTTATTTTATTATTTATTATTTTTTAAATTTTTTCAAAGTTTTCATTACTTTGAAAAATCCCAAATCAGAGAATATTATCTAGAATAATCACATCTAGAAACAAATAACATTTATTACGAATAGTCTACAAACTCAAACAGAGAGAAACTGAATATCATACAATAAAATTCTATCTCTAAGAGATCAAAAACCTACAACATAGGACAAAGTTTTACTATAAGTAAACATAGTTCTTGCGCAAAAATAACAATAGATACAAAAATAATAATAATAATAATAAAACAAAACAAAACAAAACAAAACAAAAAGAAGCATTGACTAGCCTTGTCCATCAAGAATTTTGATTCATAAATATTTAAAAAAATCAAAATTCCCATTTACATTTTTAACTTAACTCCCCTTCCAAATGCCCACCAAGTGATATCAATATATTATATTACTCATAAGCCATGTGTAGCAGATAATAATTTTTAGTATGAAATTAAAAATTTTAAATATTCTAATATGATTCAAAAGTTTTTATTTTTATATCTAAAAGTATTGTTTCTAAGCAGTTAATTAAAATATTTTCAATGCAAATTGCATGTGTATTCATAAAAAAATTAAAATTTATTAATATAAAAAAGATGTGCATATTAAATAATACATAATTACGTTTAATAGACATTAAAATCAAAAGTAATCTGTTATTATTAACATGTTAACTTATTACTTTTTAATTTTTTTTATTTTGTTCACGTGACTATTATGTAGAAGGTAAACAGTCATGTTAATAATATCTATGTGTATAAGTTTATATTTATATTAAAGGTATATTTTTTTATTTAATGTTTATTTAAAATAAATATTTTTCTGAATTTATATTGAAAATGCTGATCAATATCACAATATTTTAAATGGTTCATTAAATCTGAATCGTGAAAAGTCATAATGTGGCCGAAATATTCCGCGACCTTTAAACTGTGGTTTCAGAGTACTGTAGTCTGCACCAACAATAATCCTTCCCACGTGCGAATACTTTCCTCTTAAAACAAAGTCAGCTTATTACTCTTAAATTTCTTCTCTCCGGTCGAAACGCCCAAAAAAATCGCCGCCACCATTTCACGACTCTCGCCTAAATCGCCTCCGCCTCATACGGTTTCCGTCAAATCATCCATGCTGCCCTAACGGTCTGCGTTAACGGTCACTTCTCATCGCCGTCAACAATGCAGTCAACGAAAACCCGACGGAAAGTCGCTCCCGTCGCCACCGACGGCGACTCCTCTGACAAGCTCGACCTCCTCCTCCTCTCGTCGGCGATCTGCAACGGCGAGGATTTGGGCCCCTTCGTGCGTAAAGCCTTCGCCGCTGGCAAACCGGAGCCGCTCCTGCACCACCTCCGGCACTTCGCGAGATCCAAGGAATCGGAGATCGAAGAGGTCTGCAAGGCTCACTACCAAGATTTCATCATGGCCGTGGATGATCTTCGATCTCTTCTATCCGACGTCGATTCCTTGAAGTCGTCGCTCTCGCACTCCAACACTGTGTTGCAGTCAGCCGCCGGTCCGTTACTCGCAGTTCTCGACTCGTTCGTCGAAGCTCAGACCGTGAGTCGAAACGTCGGACTCGCTCTCGATTCGGTCAGGACTTGTGTGCGGTTGATGGAGCTTTGTTCTCGAGCGAATTTTCATCTCTCTGGAGGCAATTTCTACATGGCTTTGAAATGTGTTGATGTGATCGAGAGAGAGTTTCTGGAGAAGACGCCTTCGTTGACGATTCGGAGGATGCTGGATAAGCAGATTCCGGCGATCAGATCGTTTATCGAGCGCAAGATCGGTAAGGAGTTCGGAGATTGGCTGGTGGAGATCCGAGTTGTGAGTAGGAATTTAGGTCAATTGGCCATAGGACAGGCTTCGGCCGCGAGGCAGAGAGAGGAAGAGCTTCGGATCAAGCAGCGGCAAGCGGAGGAGCAGAGTAGATTGAGTTTGAGAGATTGTGTTTACGCTTTGGAAGAAGAAGAAGATGAGGATGTTGTAGGTAATAACGCAATAGGAGGTGAAGGTATGGATAATGGTGGAAGTGGAGTTCTAGGGTTTGATTTGACGCCACTTTATAGAGCTTATCACATCCACCAAACCCTAGGGCTTGAAGATCGGTTCAAGCAGTATTATTTTGAGAATCGGAAGCTTCAATTAACATCAGACTTTCAGGTATCTTCGATGACTCCTTTTCTTGAATCACACCAGACGTTTTTTGCACAAATTGCCGGATTTTTCATTGTCGAAGATCGCGTTTTGAGAACTGGTGGCAATTTGATATCAAAACTCGAAGTTGAGAATTTATGGGAAACGGCTGTGAGTAAAATGTGCTCTGTCTTAGAGGATCAGTTTTCTAGAATGCAAACTGCAAGTCATCTTTTGCTGATAAAAGATTACGTTAGTTTGTTGGGTGTCACGCTTCGCCGATATGGATATCATATTGATGCTTTGCTAGATGTCTTGAGCAAGCATAGGGACAAGTACCATGAACTCTTGTTGTCTGAGTGTAGAAAATTGATTGCAGAGGCGCTTGCAGCAGATAAGTTTGAGCAGATGCTTATGAAGAAAGAGTACGAGTATTCCATGAATGTATTGTCATTTCAGATACAGACTTCTGATATAATTCCAGCATTCCCTTATGTGGCTCCCTTTTCTTCAACTGTGCCCGATTGTTGCCGCATTGTGCGTTCCTTTATTGAGGACTCTGTAAGCTTTATGTCATATGGTGGGCAACTGGATTTCTATGATGTAGTTAAAAAGTATTTGGATCGGCTTTTGAGTGATGTTTTGGATGGAGCATTGCTGAAACTTATTAGTTCATCTGTTTATGGAGTGCCACAAGCAATGCTGGTGGCAGCTAACATGGCAGTTTTGGAGCGGGCCTGTGATTTCTTTTACCGCAATGCAGCACAGCTTTCGGGCGTTCCTTTGAGAATGGTGGAGAGGAGTAAACGGCAGTTCCCATTGAAGAATGCTCGCGATGCTGCTGAGGAGACACTTTCTGGGATGCTTAAAACAAAAGTTGATGGGTTCATGATATTGATGGAGAACGTGAACTGGATGGCTGATGAGCCTTTACAGAATGGGAATGAATATGTGAATGAGGTGATTATCTACTTAGAGACTCTGGTCTCTACTGCTCAACAGATACTACCAGCTCAAGTACTTAGAAGAGTATTACAAGGCGTTTTATCTCATATTTCAGATAAGATAATAGGCGTTTTACTTGGGGATTCTGTTAAGAGGTTTAATGTACAAGCCATCATGGGAATTGATGTGGATATTCGGCTGCTGGAATCATTTGCTGATAACCAGGCTCCTCTCTTCTCAGATGCAGAAGCAATGCAACTGAAGTCAGCACTGTCTGAATCTAGACAATTGGTTAACTTGCTTTTGAGCAACCATCCTGAGAACTATCTCAATCCTGTAATCAGGGAGAAAAGTTATAATGCTTTAGATTATAGGAAGCTTGTTACAATTTCAGAGAAGTTAAGAGACCCATCAGATCGGCTCTTTGGAAGCTTTTCAGGGAGGGGGGTCAAGCAGAATCCAAAGAAGAAATCCCTTGATGCTTTGATAAAGAGACTCAAGGATGTGAGCTGAATCGGTATGAGGCCTTACATAAGAAAACTTGTTCTATTTTCCTGGATACTTTTCTGGTGCGTTGCATTAGTTCTTTCTGGATGATTGTTGTTGTAACAAACTCATGAGCCCTTGTGGTATGTATGCTTACTCTTGTAATTGGGCTATGCTAATCTCATTGTATATTTATTTTCTCATAATTGTCTGGTTGCTGGCTTCATCATATTCTTTTGTGGTATCTTCGTGGGTTCTCCTTTATATGTCTAAATACTTTCTTCTCAGATAGGTGTAGTTAAGTGGTCAATCATTGTAAACAGGAACTTATAGTTGATTCCTTTTATTCTTCTGAATCATTTCTTCTTCAGCATTCATTATTTTCCCTTCCTTTGCTGTCTCTTACTTTTGGTCTATTTTTGTCTTCTTTTAATATTCCCTTTCTATTTATGATTTAATCTAATTTGACTTGTATCAAGTCATTGGTAGCTTTGTGTAGAGTAGCCTCTCTTAACTAAGTGATTTAGCTAATAATCATACATTTTAATTAATACATAAATGCACATATATACCTTGATATTTAATGTTCTAGATTCCAGTGGTTCTTATTACTTTCATTGAATTGGTCAGCTTGCTTAGTGTTGGAAGTTGGTGTTAACTCTTCTAGTCTTCTGATTCAGGTTATTCTTGTGTTTGACAATAACCAAAATAAATAAATAAAGACGAGTGCAAGGCAAAAGGATTGTTAAGTTTCAGAAACTAGTTGAACTTGGTTGGCTTGACCTACTATTTATTGCCTTGGTAGAGCTGATTCCCATTGTTGGAAGGAAAATTTTTATGGCCAAGTGGCTAATAAAGGGACAATGCATCAACAAATTAAGTACAATGAAAATTTGAATATATTTGAGAAATAGAATTAGTTGTGTACATACTTGAGAAATGATACAAGTATTTCCTGTTCGTGAAAATGAGATGGAATTAATTGAGAAGATTTGTACATACATAACAAAGACCATTAGATATGCTGACTAAGGAGAGATGACAAAACTATCATTTTTAAGTTGAAAAAATTGGAGGGGAAATGATAAAAAAATAAAATATTATAAAGTTTGAAAAAAGATATAGCTATTATTTATAATAGAACTGAAGATTTTCCCATGATAAGAGGAAGAGGATTCATATGACTGCAGAAAAGGCTTTGTTTAGTTTAATCGAGAGATAAGATGAGAGTTTTCTATTTTTGTTTGAAATTTACTAACTGGAACACCATTGAATTCTTTTGTTGATCACTACAAATTTCAATTGTTGAATTCACATGTCATGAAGTAGCGTCTGCTTGTGCCCATGTCTGAATGGCTATATGCATTGTGCAAGTTGAGGAGGTTTGCTCAACTGTGAAATAATTGATAAAATGATATTCCTTAATAAGGACCCTCATAGGAGAAATTTAAATTACAGAGACAAGCTAAACTAGGAGTTAATTTGACTCCGTGGTATATATTGTTTGCAAATGCTATAATGTTAATTGAAAAAACTAAATTGGGAGTTGTTGATTAATTAGAAAGTTGGAAAGAAACTCAAGATCAGAACGTTTAAGATTAATAGTAGTTCTCTTCAAAAAAAAAAAAAAAAAGATTAAGAGCAGTAAGTAATGCAATTATTCAATGGATGTAAAAGGACAAGTGGGGGGACAACAAAGATTCAGAATTCTACTTAGCAAGGTGTAGTTTCTGGACAGGTAGGATATGGAAGTTCCAAACAGTGTAATAGAGTAGGTTTGGTAAGACAAAAAAGGCAGTGGCTTATTGTCTAGCATGGTAAGTTTTATGGTCGAACTGGATCATGTG
Organism: Tinospora cordifolia; assembly: GCA_030144865.1. Taxonomy (NCBI): domain Eukaryota; kingdom Viridiplantae; phylum Streptophyta; class Magnoliopsida; order Ranunculales; family Menispermaceae; genus Tinospora; species Tinospora cordifolia. The sequence goes on along the minus strand of JAJIYU010010098.1, from coordinate 10,306 downwards.
TATATTTTCCTCTTTTCTGTCTGGAATGTTAAAGGGAGTGATCATATAGAAAGACACTTAAAATGATTATTCATAGTCAACAATTCGAAGTATTTTTTTTGCATATTCTTGATGAACCAGCGTTTATATATAGATATAGAGTGATGAGAATGTTTAAGGTGGATGACTTGTGAAATTGGAATAGGTAGGATCGATAACGAAATCATCTTGTGGTAAAGGTAGTGCCAATTTTAGACAAAATGTTGGCGAGAGGCCACCTGTGAAAAGTTGTACTCGAAGGAAGATGAAAATTAAGATAAAATGCGTGGAAGTCAAAATCCCTAAGGGAAATAGGGTAGATCGGTTACAACACACTTGCACTCCCTGGTGCTTTCAACTTTTCTCCATTGTTGTCACCAATTCTGTGCATAAATGACATTTAAATAACCCTTGATGTCTATGTTTCTAATGATATCAATTACAGCTGCAATGTGTGATAATGTTTTTTAATATGTTTTGCAAGAAAATCAAGGCTATTGTCTCAGCCAACATTTTCTTGCTGTCTGCTCTTCAAATACCTTTGTTGTTATGAGGATTGAGTTTCAACAAACATATTTCTGGAGGGGTTACTTTTCAAACATTCATTATTATCATGTCAATATGGACACCAGCTCAATTCACCTGTAGGTGGTTAGACTATTCCTAAATTCTTTTGTTGTTTAGAATCTTCAATGCTGGCATGGAATAAATAAAACATATAGTACAGAGTTTCTGTCTACCTAGAACAATACCAAAAAATAGGAACCGCCCTACCTACCTTCTTCCTGCCCTGCCATCCCTGACCTTAGGGAAGCAACGGTGTACTAGGTATAAAGGTTCGGGTAGTTTCTTGGTCTTCCAGAGGTACTACTTCCATTTGAAGATTGTACAGCAATATTCATAACTCATTTGTGGGCTCTATAATGGTTTTAGGGGGCACCTGAAATGGGAACCTTTTATTGTTCATATTGCAATGAGGAAATGCTATTTATACAGTGATTAATGAAGGTATGCAAATAATAAAAAGGATTGGTGTACAAAATAAAATAAGATTATTTTCATAAAATAGAATAAGATAGAATTGAATTGGATTGAAAGAGATTAAAAATAAAAAATTTTAGTGGTTGCTGCTACCTAGGATACTAAAAAAAAGGCAAAACGAAACAAAATAGTAAAATAAAATAAGAAGCATAAAAACAAAAATTATCAAAACCAGCTATGTTATTATACAAAAACGAAAGCATAATTTATAGATTTGGTTTATAATTTAATTAATGTTGCAGGTTTTTGCGTAACGGAGTTACTGGTGATAGAGTTGCGAGAAAAAGAGGAAGCTAATTTGAACAATGGAGTTCCAGCTTTGACCAATAGAGGCCAAAGAGGAGAAGAAATAAAAAAGGGAGGGGCGGCGCACGTACATGCACACAAAAAGATGGATCTAGCCTATCAACGGCTAGTTGAATTGATTTCTGTTTTTCTGTTTTCGTCGCATGTGCCTTTCTTACGACGATATTTTTATTCTTGTAAGGGGTAAATGAGTAAATTGGTTTAAACTTAAGAAAGGTAATCCTTAAGCCACTCATAAAACCTAAGTGGAAATTAGTGTCGGGGAGTGTGAAAGCGGACCAGTGACAGACACAAAAAAATAATAATAATAATAAAATAAAATAAATAATAAAATTAGTCAAGAAATTGTAGAATATATGATTCTTAACCAAATATATATATATATATATATATATATATATATCAATAAAAAGATTAAAATTTTTTTATCTTGTGGCAACCCTCAAAAAGCATCTAAGCTCTTGAGATTTGAGAATTCCTTATTATTTTAGGATCTTATGTGTGTGTAAATATATATATATATATATATTTATTTATTTATTTATTGTATCATATTATTTTTTTAGTGTTTTGTTAATTTGCATTATTTTGTACCAAATCCCCTCATTTTACGTCATCATATCACTTTTAATGAAAGAAAAAAACGAAAGAAGGAAAGAGGAAAAGAAACCTTCGCCTTGAAGGCTTCACGGCCACTTGCATTCTGATATTGTCCATCCTCATCTATTTTTTTGCCACGTACAAGGTTTTCACAACACTAATCAACCTCCGGATTGCGTAACATAACTCCATCACCATACCCCAAAAGGGAAGAAAAAAATTCAAAGAACATGGAAAGCCCAGTACGTCATTGGTTCACCACGAAGTGGCACGTGTATGACCCAACGCACGTGTCATCTTCTGTGCAGTTTCCGCCTCCTTGTACAAACACACTACAAAACCCACAGAACAGAAGGGGGGGAAAAAAAACAAAAACAAAAAGAAAAGAAAAAGATGTTGGTGCAGCTGTGGCGGTTCTCCGTATCTCTCCTTCTCATCTTTCTAACCCCATCTCCGACCTCCATATCCGCCGCCGCCGGCGATAAGACGGCTTACGAGGTTCTGCGATCCTACGACTTTCCGCAGGGGCTGCTGCCGAAAGGGGTCACCGGATACGAGTTGGACGAGAGCACCGGGAAATTCTCGGCGCGGCTGAATGGGAGTTGCAGTTTCAGCATCTCAGGGTACGATCTGAAGTACAATTCGAGGATCACGGGTGTGATCACGAAAGGGAAGCTGGGGAATCTGAAGGGCGTGAGCGTGAAAGTTGTGTTGTTCTGGGTGAACATCGTGGAGGTGGTTCGGATCGAGGAGGGGCTGGAGTTCTCGGTGGGGATCGCGTCGGCGGATTTCCCGATCGATAATTTTGTTGAGTCGCCGACGTGTGGGTGTGGGTTCGATTGTAACACCGTAGTCGGCTTGGGTGATCGAGACGGTGTTCTGTTTGGGTCATCTTAGTTATAGCAGAAGAAGGTCTGGTTTTTGTCATTTGTCCTTTTCTGTTCCTTAAAACCCTTGACGGATGTGTCGGGAATTTTAAAATCCTGATGAGGATAGAATCGTAATTTAAGTAACATATATGCTAATAATTTAAATTAGATGCATGGTAATTAGTTTTATTTATTCCAAATTTACAATTTTTTTCTTAATACCATTTAAAGCATTTTTTTAATTATTTACTTTTTTTACATTTTTTTTTTAAATTACTTTTATATCGTAAATATTCTTTTTACACCACTGTGTTTAGTTGACATACTTCTTTTTTTTTTTTTTTACTTGCCAACATAGGGAAAAAAAAAAAAAAAAACTGAAAAAGCCGTCTTACTTTATTTATCTTCCCATCTATAATTTAAAAATTATTGAATATATATATTTACAATCTAATTGATGAAAATATTGTCTATAATTGTCAAAATAAAATAAATAGCATTGTTTATAAGTAAACGATTATATTAAAAAGAAACTTTCTTAGTAAAATAGAATAGGGATCTTAAAATAAACATAAAAATATGATTTTAAGTAAGAACTAATATTTCAAATTAAAGAAGGAAATGAATCTTTTTGTTTTTTCATCCGAAAAGCTTAAAACTATTTAAATAATTTTAGAGCTAAAAGAACTTTTCTAATTTACAGTTCTTTGTTTCTTTTCTTTTTTTTTTATTAAATCGTGTCCAATTATTAAGATAAAATTGAATGAATTAAACAATAAAAATGTTGATTTTTGCATTGTGTTCCTAAAGATCAGATATAAATTTTATCTAACATTTAAATAATGTTTGAATATATGAAGTAGAATCGGAAATAATAAGTTTAACTTTTCTATATAAATAAAAATATAAATTTGGGTTATTTTATAGATTAATGTATTATTCTAATAACATTGCAAATTAAATAGCATGGGAAGAGCAATAGGTATATAATATTTATCTCTGAAAGAATACAACATTCTTATGAGAATAAGTAATGAAAATTTTTTTCTTTTTTTTTTTTTTGGTTGAATAAGCATTAATTAAATTGTTAAAGATGCAGATGGAATAAACTAGTGGATATTAAAACAAAAAAAAAAAAAAAAAAAAGAAGTGTAAAGTTAAGATGAGAAAAGATGAGTAAATGAAAGTGTAAAACTGAAATTAAAGTAAAATAATAATATTATTTTTTTTTATGGTTTTTTTTAATCTTTACATTCCTATCCTACTAATATTTATATTATTTACATATAATATTTTTTTTTTATTTTACGTTTATCATATTATCAACATTAAACCCTTCACCTATCTTTGTTTATTTTATTTATTTTTGTTATTAAAATGGTGTCTACCATTAGGAAGGGTATTTTTGTCCTTTTGAGTAATTTTAATGCTAAGATAAATAAGTTGAAATTAGAAGTGGTAGTTATAGAAAATGTGGTAGGGACAATAACTCTTGGTATTGCTGTGGTACATTTGGTTCCTCTTTTAAATTTCATTATTATTAAAAATATTAGGTGTAAATTACTAAATTAGATATCTTTTTCTTTGAAGGTGACATTTACACCCCCAATAGGTAGCTCTACCAGCTAGAACAGTAACAATCAACTCCTGTAATGAACAATTTTAGGAGACTAGAAGGTAGAACTATACCCTAATTTCACATCCATTTTGACCCCTTTCTAATTCTTATTGTTCTATTTTGCAACTCTGAAGTCTTCGGAATTGTTTTCAAGTGAAAATGGAGAATTTCTTGAAGCTATTATTTGGATACCACGTTCTTAAATTCGTAATGAGTCTAACCCCTTTTTAGATCAAACACATGGATTTAACTTGGCAAGTTCAATGTATCCATTGATCTCTTCAGTTTATCTAACTTGCAAGTTCAAGAAGAAGGGGAAGAGAAGAACAAGAGGAGACGAGAGGGCAAAGGGTCCCTCTACTTCTAGAGGATTTGTATTCAAAAGACTCTACAATGCAAGATAGTTATATTTGTAGAAAAAAAGTGTTCAAGATTTGGTCAGCTATATGCATATATCAGGACTAATTATTGTTCGAGCTATGACAAAATTTTGAATAAGAAAGCTCTTTTAATGCTTTTTTTTTATACTTAATGTTGCAACTCGAGAATTCTAATTAAAGAATATTAAATTTAATAATCGTTAGTTTAAGATTAATCCTTTTGCTTCCACTTGAAATGAAACAAACAAGAAAAGATTAAGTTTTTTAATCCTATAGTAAAATTACACGTGCTTTACTAGTTTAAGAAGAAGATAAAGAGAGACAAATAAAATTTGTTAAAGGGTGTGTAATAAATAATTAACAACATCAAGTTGAATTATTGAATAATTTTTAAATATCCACTTGCCGTTCATTTTGGAGTTTTCGATCTAATTTGCTTGGATGCTTTATAATCCGGGCCGGCCTTGAGTAAGGGCTCAAAGAGCGACGACGTTAGGCTTCTTATTTTTTGAAACCTCCCATATATATATATATAATTAAAAAATAATAAAAATTTACCAAAATAATTTCATCTTTATGAAAAATTATTAAAATAACTCAGAATTCTAATTTTTAAGACACAAAGTTACCATTTCACCTTAGGCCCCCAAAAAACTTAAGACTACCCTGTTTATAATAACAAGATAGTGTCCCAGAAAAAAAAAAATATATATATATATATATATATATCTTAAGTGCTTATTTATTTATGTAATATTATTATATGAAAAATAAAACTATAATAGTTAATTTAAAATTATATTTCTTGATATCGTTTTCATCAATTAACGTTAGGATTAGAAAATAAGCACGGGATTCGATTCCTTCCCACGTTCTTCGATGACGGTCTCAAGTGAACTTTCCCTATTCCGATGTCTCTCCAACTTTAGAACTCAAAGACCTGGGTTTCTGCCACGTGGAGATAAGTGAATAAAGACTTTTTTTTTTTTGAAAGGAGTCTTAAAAAATTTAAAGCAAGTTTACTTAGGAAGAGGAGGTCTGTGCTGATTTCATCTTTCACTATTTGTTGGCTATCAGCACTGTTGAGTTGTGCCCTGATCCTTGATAGTTGATGCCTATGATTTGAAAATTAAAAAAAGGGACATACTCAAGAATATATTTGAGAATAATTGTCCTAAAAGACTACATGTTACACAAAATAAATAAATAAATAATCTCGCCATTGACCATGCAATCATAGGTATAATCGTGGATTATAAAAGAATTTCTATTGTAATTCACACAATCAATCCGAGAAAGTATTAATCTAAATTTGAAGCTAATGAAGCTTTGAATGTTGAGGTAGACTGTCTTGACATGGTAGAACAAGGTCATGTGGCACTTGGTTGAACTTTCAAAAGACAAACATGACTAGACAATTAGAAGTTTATAATTCAATATGTCTAAATGATATTTAATAGCTTGTATCATACAAATATATATATATATATATATATATTGAGTTTATTCATTCTCTGAGTCACCTAATTTGACTTAATTAAACATAGGTCATAATTCATCAGGGCAAGATACCTTGTTATTCACCTAGCTCACTATTATACTTAATTTGATAACTTAAACATAATCTTATCTTATCTTTGATAGTAATAACATAATCTTAAATTTTTCTACAGGCCCGCTCTTTTATTCTATTCTCATAAGATTACTCAATTTCACTATTATTAGTGGGATTGATCTTAAAATTTATTACATGCGCACATTTTTATCTTATTATTATAAAATTACTCGATCCTACTATTTTTTGTCAAATTGAACAATTTCACCAATTTTTTTATTTTGTTTTTCTTTTAATTTTAAAAATATATTTTTCTTTTTTAATTCTTAATTTTTATTTAATAATTATCCTATGTCCCACAAAAAATTATAGGATTACTCAATCTCACCAAAAAATATTTTTTATATTTTTTATTTTTTTACTCGTAGTTTTCTTTTTTAATTTTAATTTTATAATTATCTCGTGTTGCACTAAACATTACATTACTTTATTTTTTAATCTTTTAATATCTAATCAAATTCTATCTCATCCTATTATCAAAAAATAATCTAATCTTATCTTTTGCACCAAACCGACCCTATGAGAGCTTTTCAAGTTGCCATCTCTGCTAAATAATATTACAGAAGTCATTTTAATTTAGTTATAATAAAATTAATGGACCATTAATTTATCAACAAATAATATATGATTTTGAATACCCCTAAAATTGCTTATTAGTATTTTCCAATATTTATTTGTAGTCAAGCATTTAGTTTTCATCATAAGAGAAAGCATATATTTCCCCAACCGATCTCAAAGAAGAAAAGTTGTGAACATGGTTCAAACAAGACCAGTAGAAGCTGTAGCACCGGCGCTACTGTGCCTGATCGTCGCGCTTTCTGTCCACTGTACAACCGCAAGTTCCGCCGGCGCCGACGCAGAACCTGTCTCGGCATACGACGTTCTCCGATCGTACGGCTTCCCGGAGGGTCTTCTCCCGAAAGGGGTCACCGGGTACGAGCTTGACCGGGTAAACGGCCAGTTCTCGGCGCACTTGGGCGGGAGTTGCAGCTTCACCATCTCAGGTTACAAGCTCAGGTACAAATCCACCATTACTGGGCGAATCACCCAAGGCAGGCTCAGTAACTTAAAGGGTGTTAGTGTAAAGATTTTGCTGCTGTGGGTGAACATCGTTGATGTTGTTCGGAGCGACGACGAGCTTCAATTCTCCGTCGGAATCGCTTCTGCTGATTTCCCGGTTGATAATTTTGAGGAGTCTCCGAGTTGTGGGTGTGGGTTTGATTGTGCGTCGTCGTCTGAGAAAGAAAGGGGATTTAGGAGTTCTAATCTCTTGGTTTCATCTTCTTAGATGATTGAAGAATTTGGGATTTAGATCTCTTTGTTTGATCTACCTGAGTACTAGTGGCCGGACCACCTAGATCGCAAAAATGTAGCTTTTTTTTTTCCGTTTTTGTCTTGACTTTTGGAATAAATTAATAAATTTTGTTGATAATATTATGAGAAATTATTACAAAGATATTAAAATGTCCGCCTTATTCTTTTAAACAAACTAACCATATATTTTGTTAATTTATTTAGTTAGATTGCACTTTATTATTTATTTATTTAGTTTCATGTTTATTTTTCTTTATTTAGGTTGTATTTTTAAAATTCAAAAATAGTTTTCTGTATTTATAATTATATTTTGTATATTTTGTATTTTCTAATATCTTTAAGGTGTAATACCCAGTGATGTATATAGAAAATGGCCTATACACTTTGACAATATTGATGGGTAGATACCAAAAAAAAAAAAAAAAATATGAATTTATTATACTGACAAAGTTACAATATAAGAAAAATGACTCATGATGCCATTGGCCTTGGGATCACCTAAGAAGCATGACCAATGATCCAAATCCCTTATTTTCAAATGAATCTCATCCGTCCAATCATTTTAGACGTGGAAAATCAAATGGGTTTGCGTGACATTGATTTTCTATTATGACTTGACGTAGCTCATAGTATTGGAAGAAAGCCTTCATTTTAATTGGTCGCTTTTCATGAAAAGCAGACATGAAATAACAAAAATCTAAGTTTTTCATTAAAATTATAAATAGTAGTTCTGAGTGCAAATTGATTATGTTTCACCTTTAAAAAAAAAATAATTAAACAATTCACAATAGTAATCCTTGTAAAAAAATATCAAAATTAGTTAAAAGTAATATTATATCTTTTTTAGGTAATTAATTTTTAAGTATTAACCTGTCTATTTCTATTTTTTTAAATAAAAATTAACGGATGGCGTCTTTTCAGGATGCCGCCAACACAGAGTGAATGGGTGTAATGTTTGCCATGTTATCCACTAAATGGGCGAACATTGATTTTTTTTTTTTGTTATTTTTTTAAAAATTGTAAGATTATGCAAGAATTTAAAAATTATTATTCAATTTTATAAAGCTTTAATATAATCTTTAGTAAACATATAAAGAAATTCTTTTTAGACTATAAAAAAGTAAAACACATCTTTAATAATTAAGCAATAAAAAGAAGCCTTTTAAAAAGCTCAAAACCCCCCCTCCAAAAAATTAGGTTTTTTATGTAAAATATTTTTACATTAGTATAATAAAATATATATAATTTATTTATAAATTTTTGACCATATTCTAGTAATAAATAAAATTGCAATCGATAAATTTTTGAAGCCTTATTATAATACTAATTTTTTATTTTTATTATAAAAAAAGAATTTGAAGAATATAGAGGAGAAAAATAGGACATTGGACAGAGAATTGACTTAGAAGAAAGTTCTGCATCTTTTTACTTTCCAAGAGATTTCAATTTTTGTTCTCATTTTGTGGTTGATTAAATCGCATGCAAAATGAGATTTTATTTTATATAACATGCCACCCACACACTAAACTATTTTTCTTTATTAAAAAGAAGTACATTTTAAACAAATTGTCAATAATATCATGACAATATGTCCAAAATTTACATTAAAATTAATTCAACCTTTTATTATTTTTTTATAATAAGGACATCTTTAACGTGTGTTTAATATGTTGAGGTGACACTAAGAATATTGAGTACTAACTTAGCACTAAGAGCATTGAACGCTCGGTCTGTACTGTAATACCCACAAATTTTAGTGTTGTAATACTCAAAATTCAGAAAAAAAAATTAAATTTTACTGTTATTATTCAAATATACGGTTACTGTGCACAAATACAGTCACTATTTTGTCGGCAGACAAAATTGGATTCGGCGAGTTACTGTAGCCACAGTAACAAATACTGTAGCCACAGTAACAATTATTGTAGCCACAGTAACAATTATTTGCAACTGTACAGTTTCGTCTTTTTTTGCCAGAAAAATCTATAGAACCCCCCCTCATTCTGAAAATTCATTCCAGCAAGAAAAAAAGAATTTCCTTGCTTACTCTCTTCTCTTCTCTTCTCTTGTTCTTTAGCTGTTTTAGACAGCAAATATAGTAGTAGGAATGGGAAAACCCTAGTTTCTGCATAGCAGTAGTGAAGATTACTGTTGGGTTCCTCTTTTGAAGCAATTGGGAGGTGGTTTCTGATCAAAACAGGTATAATTACTCTGCTCTAGTCTTTATTTAAGTTGGGAGATGTTGTTCATTTCAGTATACATATGTAGTTTACTGTTCATATATACGGTACTGTTCACTGTTACTATTTGACACTGTTTATTTATACAGCACTGTTCATACGGTACTATTTATGGACATCGATTAAATCACATTTTCGACACTTAGATCCCGAAAACTGTTGATCAAAGCCTCGAAACAAGTTGAGATAGTACAGCAAGGATTCAGAGAAATACTACTGAGGTGGAAGTGATTATTCTACTCTCTAGTATTATTTGAATTTTAATGCTGAATATGTGATGTTTGCATTGTTTGAATATCTAGAAT
>JAJIYU010010097.1:0-16450 GCA_030144865.1 Tinospora cordifolia | reverse complement strand
GCCTTGATTTTATTGAATGATATTTGTATTCTTGAATCTATTCTAAGGCATGAGGTATTGAAAAATAGAAAGTCAAGTGTGTGTCACTTGTAAAGTAACACCGGCCCGACCTGCCGAATGGTTAAGTCCACTATCAAAGAATGGTGGTTATATCCAATGCTTAATGAATGTGGGGGTTGGGGTGTTACATACTCTGAACCTAAGTTGGAGTGCGAAGGGAGAACCCCTTTCGGTCTTAACATTAACCTAAACAATTGAATCATTGAAACGCCTAATGATTTACAAGTGCTTGCATGTTTGTATTTTGACTATTATAATGCTCGAGATGTTTTTGTGTAAGATCCACCAGGCTCTTGAGCTCATCCCCACTAATCTTTCTTTCAGATAATCATTGAAGATGCTTGCTCACGGGCAAGTAGATGGAGACCACTATAGTAGTTTAATGCAATCCATTTTTGGGGTTGTATAGGAGTAGTAGTTCATTATACTTTCAGTTGTAGGGTACGAGGCCCGTACGTAATTCATATCTTTGTTTTTTGTGTTTATTAAACTAGGCCATGGGATTAGGTATGTAGTTATTGACTCATTTGAACTCAGGCCATGAGGTTAGAGTATTTTATTTCAACTTTTATGAATTAAATTATCATTTGATTAATCTTAGTTAACATAGCATTCGCATGTAAATTTTGCATAAGGTTTATTATTTATGTTTTTGCACTCTAATATTGAATTGGAATGGTATGAGAATGGAAAAAACACAAAGTAACATCCCAGTCTCTGGACATTGAGGGCGAGAGTAACTGCACATGATTTCGTCTCGAAGCGAGAGATAAAGATGCCCAGTCAGAGGCTTGTGCGACAATATTTGGGTGTTGGAGTCTTACAATTACATTCTTTAAGATTTAATAGACGAGACCTACACTCACATCAAATATTACTTTTATTTTTACAATACATACCCCATTAATAAATAAATTCATTTCCTACAATTTTTTTAATAATTTTTTTTTAAAACATTTCATAAATAAAAACAAAAATCATTTTATTATTTTAAAAATATTCAAAAAATTACTAAATACATAATTTATTAAAAACAACTTAAAATAAGATCATTATTTTTTAAATATACTACCAAGTACATAATATTTTTAATTCATTAAATTTAGTTTTCTTTAAAAATTAATAAATAAAAATAAAAATAATTTAGCTATTAATGAATACAGTTAAAAATGTTAAATAAAATATTAAAAAATAAAAAGAAAATAGTGGGGTTGGGGTGCTCAAGAGTGGGGTGTAACTCCACGAAGGATGTAATGGCGGGTGTATTTGCAATGAACCATCATGCAATTAGCCTTTGTAACATGATCTTCAAAATTAGTACTAAAATGATAGCAACTAAGCTAAAAATAAGATTATTTTGAGCATTATTTTAGAAATCAAATGGCTTTAAGCAATCATTGATAATGTGACGATCAATCTTAAGTGCCTACATATGATTCAAGACACCAAGACATAAGTACACAACAATTTATTCACAACACTTACTCAACTCTATTTTGTTCTCTCTCTCTCTCTCTCTCTCTCTCTCTCTCTCTCTCTCTCTCTCATGCTGCTTTGTCTCTCAATCTCTAATACCTCTCTATCTCTCTCTTAATCTCACTTTTGACCTCTCTCGATCCCTTTCTCTTTTAGTTGCCCTTTCTCTATTTCGTTCTTTCTTGATCCATCTTTATCTTTTGATATCTATTGATTTCTTATTCGATCTTATGATATCTCTTTATCTCTCACTTGGTCTCTCGTCTTCATCTCTCAATCATCGATTTTTATCTCACCCTAGTCTTTACTACTATTACTCTATTTTTATTTCATTTTTTCACAATTAGGTGACGCTTGGAGAAGTTACATGGAAATTGTCTTTTAGGGTTTCTTTTTGGTAAGGCACATGGCTTAGGAGTCATGGAAAGTATTTAACAACAGTTTAAACCATTGTGGAACACCTTTGAATTAAAACTTAGAAAAAGTATTCAACATGATAAAAAATCATTATTGAAAGAAAATAATTTGACAACGCAGTTGCAGCCTTGTTGATATTCCAATCTTTCTACAATGAAGCCTTAACAACAGTGGTTCAAAATTGTTGTGAAATGTTTTCAACAACAATTTTTAACTATTGCTAAAAGTTTCTCCATACTAATGAGTCACTCGATATCACATAGGAAAAGGATGTGGCACTAAATTGGACATAAATGAGGCTTAAGAAAGAGTGGAGGGGAAAAGAAGATATATAACAGAAGATAATACAAGGAGATTTTATATAACAGAAGATATATAACAGAAGATAAATTTTTACATCAATACTTATGGCAAACCTTGTAGGGAAACTAGTTCCAACAAGAAGATAATACAAGGAGATTTGATATCTCCTTTTTACTTTATTTTTATGTGCAAGGATTTCATTATTTTTATGTACAAGGATTTCAAGCTTTCCTTCATATAGTAGATTCCTTAAATTGAATAATAAGAGTTAAACAAAGCAATGGGGGTCTGAGAGGAAGAAGGACCACTAAAAAAAGTCTTGGAAAGTTATGCCACAAATTCTAGCTAGTTAGTAAAATTTGAGAAATTTGCAATCTCTTTTGGAATGAATTTGAAGGCCAATTTGAAGGTGAAGATAATAAATATTCTTAGCATTTAGGGGGTTTCATGCCATTCTAAATATAAAATTTTCAAATATAATGAAAACCCTTTTGTTGCTAAAAGATATATTTAGCCATGAAAATCAAATAACATAGCTATTAGTTCTGTCATTTTGTGAACTTACTTGAGTTTTTTCACTGAAGTCTATATTCACTCTGACACGTGGGCTCCTAGCAGATGCCTATGTGGTTTTTAATATTATATGATCATAAATGAAAGAACTCGAAACAATTATCAAAGAATCGAGAATAAAGAAAAGAAGAAGAATAAGAAATGAAAACGAAAACAACTTTTGATATGTTGAACCTTGTTGATATTATTAATCACTATTTACATGTCTGTGTGTAATAGCCTAAAATCTTAATCCTAATTAACTATAGTTAATAGTGATTAATCTTTAATCTTAGTTTAAAATTTATAAAATTAATCACACACAGAGAATAATTAATAAATTATGTTCAAAATGGATGAAATAGATCAAGAGTTTAGTGTTGGAACCTTTACGACATCGAGGGCAATTATAAAAGGGAGAAATGAAATCAATGTGCTACATTAGAATGCAGCAATGCTGCATTGAGGTGTAGTCTTAGGAATCACCTAGGTTGTAGCATGTTGCTTCGAACCATACTTAGAAGGCAAATTGGTCTTGATTTTTGTGTCAATCTAATGATCATGAAGGCGTCACATGGCTACATCTTGAATGTTCACACTTCAAGGTTTTCAATCATATATGACATGCCCCATAAGCCTTTCCCATGTGGTTGCAATCCTTGGACAAGGTGAGCCACTTCACTATGATCATCACCTGAAAATGAACAATAAATGCATTAATGGTGGCTCAACCACCACTCCACCACCTTTTCCACTTGCTCAAGCCTAGAAAGGACCCCATACACCATTGAAAAAGACCATTATAACCCATTTCGCCAACCCTGCAAGGCCTAAGTCCCTCTTCCATGTCAACAAGTTAGGTGACTAAGAATTGTTCAAGCTTTTGGTAACTTTTATTCTTCTCTAAGTATGCTTATGTGAGGGACATGGGAACCATTGAATTGGAAAGTTGAGAAAGTTTGCTCAATGCTTGTTGTAAGTTTACTAAATTATTTTTCATACATATTTACACGTATGAAAAGAATTGCACATGACATACACTAAAGACCATGATAGTCTAATCATGATCTTATGAACATTTTGGGAAATGTTTTGTGTAGCATTGGGACTAAAACACCTTGGAACATGCACATTAATAGATTGTGACCTTTACTATGATCTTAAAGCCACAAGAATAGACTAGAGGGAGGAAGCCATTTTAGGTTTTGCATCTTTTGGGCAAATGAATCAGATTTTATGGACATTGTTGGAAAAGTTTGGAACACTGAAGTAAGAGATAATCCTATGTAAGTGATGATCGCATGTAAAGATGGGTCCTGAGATTTTAGAGGCTAAAAGTGGTTGTGGTGATGCAACTTTCTCATAATTTTTTAGGTTCTTCAACTAGAACAGTAGGACTTGATGAAAAAGATGGACTTTATACTTCTTTCTAGTTGTGATTGCCTTGTAGCTTTCCTTTGGGTTTACTTGTGTATCACTGAGGAAGGAATTGGGTCATCTATCCCACCTGAGTCTCAAGGTTCTTTGTTGTAGCATTCACATTCTCCATTTGAACCTCTAATCCTAAAAAATTGTCATCATTTTTATTCATTCTACCTATCAACTCTTTGAAGAAGCATGCTTGCATATTCAGAATCTCATCCAACTTATCATCCATGGGTGGTTTCTTATCTTGTAGGCCTTGCTGAGGGGCATAACCTTAGGGGGGGGGCCTTGTTGAACATTTTTGTTGCTTGTATAAGAGAAATTCTAATGGCTGCGAATCCCCGATGATAATATTTAGGCACATTATACCCTTAAGACTGACCTTTGTAATTGTTGAATGTATTCAAAGCATTCAAGTGTTATATGGATGTATCTCCAAGGTAAGCAACTTTATGATCTTCAGCTATGGCCAAAATAGATTGATTCTATTATGGTTGCTGAATCTGGCTATTGCCAAGCCTCTCAATTAAGGAATTCATTTGATGGGTCATAGAAGCAATTTGAGCCTGTAGAGTTGTGATCTCATCCACCTGGTGTAATCTAACCCTTTTTATAGATCCTCTCTCTGAACCATGACCATAAGCATTAGCTGCCATGTCTATTATAAGCTGAGTAGCCTCAAAAGTAGACTTTCCCCATCAAAGAGCCTCCTGCTGCAAAATCCACCAAAGCTCTGGTAGGTGGTGTCCATCGACTTTAGAACATCTGAATTGAAACCATGGGAAATAGCTATGCTGAGGACATCTTCTTAATAAATCTTTGAACCTCTCCCAAGCTTCATTAAGAGATTCAAAAATTGACTACTTGAACTCGCTAATATCACCCCTCAGTTGATGAACCTTTGTAGGAATGAAATATTTATGTAGGAATTTTTGTCCCATGTCTTCCTAGGTGGTGACACAACCTAGTAAGAGAGTCTGTAAGTGCTTTATCCCTCAAAGAGAAAGGGCAAAGTCACAGTCTCAACTGATCCTCAATTACACCATTCATCTTGACCGTGTTGCATTTTTCCATAAAAGAGTTCAGATGTGCCATACGATCCTTAGTAGCTAAGCCCCTAAGCTATTGTTGTTGCACCATTATAATCAAAGAGCGCTTCAAATCAAAGTTATTAGCATTGATGGGAGTTCTCGCTATTCTGTAGTAATTGTTATTCAATATGGGTTTAAAGAAATCCTGTACCGATGCCTCGCCATCATTTGCAACAACTGATCTTTTGCTTTTAGCCATATCAAATATATGACCGCTAGATTCTAACTAAATTTGCCTAAATGATCTTGAATAGATCTGGATTGTTCAACCCAAGAGAATTTATGTTAATCAAAAACCAAAAACACCACAAACATGTCAAAAAGTTTAAGTGTATTCAATTAAGCAAAAGAAATAAAATAAATAGTAAATAAATAATGTCCTAATTAAAATTTAACCAATTTCAATTAGTTTTAAGATTATAAACACCGTTCCCCAGCAACGGCGCCAAAAAACTTGTTGAGATCACTGCAAGTAAATAGGATCACAATAGTAATACACGGTAAATAATTGGATATTGCTGTCAAGGAACAGTTTATGGTTATTAATCTTAAATCCCAATTTAATTCCAATATCAATTTTATGAAGGCTTAAAATCAAGTTGAATATTGAAAACTTAAGAAAATCAAAAGCAAATAAAAAGCAAGTGAGTATTGGATTGAATACTTTATGACTTAAGTATCTAGGATTGTGAAATCTCTTGTATTTCCCCTCAATTCTTATTTCAATTAATCTGGTTCTTAATTCTATAGGTTATAGCACTTTCATTAAAATTCTCTCCTAAGGCGCCTTAATACCTATTAGTTAAATTGTCTAATACCCCCTATTGAGGCTTACAATCAATAAACTAATACATTAAAATCATAATTCCTATGCAACCTCCTAAAGAATCAACCACCTCTCGGTCAATTGATTGTTCTAGGTCTATATTTTGATTATCCAATTGTTAAACCTCTCTGCGAAGTTAGTTTAACAATCTAAGATCAATCTATCTATGGTCAATAGATAAAAAAAACATTAAGAGCACAAAATAGAAAACAAAACATTAGAATAGATTAATTGACAATCAAAATCAAAGGTTCCTACAATTGAAATCACATCCTTCAAATTGAAACACTTAGCTAGACATATTGTAAAAGAGTACCAAACAAAGAATTATATAAAGTAAAGATCATAGTAGACTTTGATCGTGTTCTTCATGTTCTTATTCATCTTTGTTCAATGTGCTTTACCTCTGGCCGTCAGAAGAGCTAGTAGCAACTGAATAATAATCAGAATAATGAATAAAAGAGACTATTTATAGTGTTTTCTTGAAAGATTCATAAAATTCTAGTTAGACTCCATAGTGGAACGTGTAATTTAATAACCCTCATCGCAAGACCGTAGTCCACGACCACGGTCATCCCAAAAATTCAAAAATCCATGCAAGTATGCCAATCTCCTACAAGACCATGGCCCTCCACACTAAGACTACGGTCTTACATTTTTCTTCCCCTGGTGCAATCACACAACTACAGTCTTGCCATGAAGGACCGCAATCTTGAAGTCATTTTTTGTTCTTCCTCATTTTTCTGCACTCGTTTTCGTAATGGATTAAAAATGGACATGGGCTTTGTAGCTTGGGCCTTCAATGGCTCACTCTAGACTTGGGTTTGTTTTATGTGCAAAGACTCACAAGTTTTTGCCATCTTCTATATGTATGCTTGTGTATCTTCACCTATTTAACCTGCATTCGCATAAAGCAGTAGAAACCTTTCTCGAACATTATATCACACATATAAACCTATAAAAACCATATTGAAATTCCATAAAATAATTAATAACATATAATAATAATATAAATGATTATGCACCTAATTATAAAGAAATGTGTCCTAATTCCTATCTAACCCATATAAAACTTGTATAAAATATATAAAATATAACTAGTATGCAATGCAACTAATAATATACTATTGGTCACTAAATAAAGATGATTAAGAGATATAACCACATACCAACGTGGTGTTGTTGACACTATAGCAGTGGTCTAATGACATCGTGGGTGTTCCCGACCCAAGGCGGGTCTTAATGCTATTGGGCCAATAATAAGATGGGACTGATAGTCAAATTGAAACTTTACTTTAAAGATAGGGTAATTAATAGGTAACTGGCCTGTGCACGTTACTTTCGATATTCTTGGTTGTAATACCCTAAATTCTCTATACTCAATTAAATGAAATTTATCATTTATTTAGTGAAATTTGGATGTAAAATGAAATCAAGATCATTTCAGGGTTAAATTTAGCATGTTCTAAAACTATCATTTAGTGCCCTTTAGGGACCCAAAATAACTTGAAATGAAGTAAGGTGGCATGAACCAACTAATATGACAACATATCCAAAAATTAGAATAGTTGGTCGAAGTTAGGGCTTTGATTTGTCAAACACCCTTTAGGGGGTCCAAATTAGAAAGAATTGTCATTTAAGATACTTTGGGGGATCGAAATGACTTGAAACGAAACAGAATGACATGAACTAATAAAATGAATGACATATCCAAAAATTAGAACAATTGGCCAAGATTTGGATTTTCATGCGCCTAGGGACCTTAGTGGGTCTTAAATAGGAAAGTTTTTGAAGAAAAATCACCTAGGGCCAAACCATACCTTAAAATGTGCATTAGGTTCATGTGATTCCAAAAATATAGGATATAAATCACAATTCCATGTAAATAAGGAGATGTTAATTTTTATTTGATTTTTGTGAACCCATGAAGTCATGGCCACCCTAAGCATGTGTAAATCACATGGGCGAAATACCATGATCATGTGTACCCTTCACCCTTCCCTAAGCTCTATGGGATGTTTCCTTTATTTGAGTTCATGTAGAATGATCCTATGTGCAATGAAAATGATTAGGTATGCCACCCCTATGAGACTTCCCACTTAGTATTAAGAAACCATGAATGAATGATTCCATGTCCACCACAATGTGATCATATACATCATGCTCTACACACCAAAAGCATCCCAAATAATCCAAATTAGAAGTTTCTAATTCAAGAATAAAAGTTGCTGAAAAATGTTTCTAAACAACTTAGAAACAAGATTAGAAGTTTCTAATTCAAAATAGAAGATCGCCAAATCGTGTTGATTTGGTTTGTATAAGAAAAGGAATCAATTACCAAAACATATTGGAAAGTTGCCTTGCTCACAATATTTATAACACCCCGACCCCCGTGTTCTTAGTTGGACTTAACCATTTAGTCAATGGACTTACCCATTTAGACAATAGACTTAACCAGTTGGCGGGTCGGGCCGATGTTACTTTACAAGTGACACAAGACTTTCTAATCCCAATATCCCGTGCCTTAATAAAAAAATGTACAAGGCTACATTATAAGAGATAAAAGAAAATTCATACTCTTTATTTAATTATAAAGAAGAATACATAAAAATAAAAACGTCTATAGCGAAATTAAAGACACAAGTGGGCAAACATGCCCTAAATAGAAAATTTCAAGACAAAAGGACTCTAAAAGGGAGGCACCCTACATTCTTCTTTACAAGTTCAAATTCCTAAAAAACGTTAAAAGAAGAATAAGCACAAAACTCAGTGGATCTTTAACAACTATCCTCATGTTCAAGACATTAACGCATACATATTTCAACCACTTTCAAGCATTAGGACGTTTCAAGCATTTAGATTGTATAAGTTGTAACTTAAACCAAAAGAGTTTTTCAACCCTTGATGTTCTCAACTAAGTGACTCGTTAGAGTGAAATATGACATTTTTTAGTCTATTTCATTGGACTTTGGACTTTGGGATTCTAACCACAAACCAATCACTTAGGTGTTATAAACCTCATGAACTAATCATAAGAGAAGAACACCCATAGTGTTACTCACACAACTATGATGGTAAGTGGTTTGTGTCACCATTTTTCTCATCTTAGATCTCATGTTCAAGAAATAATAATAATATTTCAGATCGTACAATAAACTGAAAAATAAATTTCAGAATTTAAGAACACAAGAAACAACTCATTCATCATTCAGAATCATGCACAAAAACTTCGAACTCATCCCTAAACATGATACTACCATGAATGATCATAAAAATAGGCATGATCTTAAACATTTATGAATCTGAAACATTACATGAATAGGAATAGAAAACTAAAACCAAACATTAAAAATTTTTGGAAAAACAAATCAATCGAAATGGTCATGTTAATAGCTTGAATATGAAAAAGGTTTAAGAGGGCAACTTCCACCTTAGCTTTAGATGTTTCCAAAAAATCTAGCAGTGCTTCCCCCACGTTTTTGTCGCTTCAAACCTCCACAAAACCACTCTCTAATGATCACTAAAACACTGAAACTAGAAGCCCTTCCTTAGGCACAAAATGAGATGTTAAGAAGAGGAAGAGAAAGAAGAAGAAGAGAGCACACTAGTGGCGTTTTCACTTGCTTTTGGAATGAATGATTTGTGAACAATGAAGGGGGGTATTTATAGTTTTCAAACACACTAAGGGACGTCCATGGGGAACTCTTTGGGCAGCTAGGGCAGCCACTCTCATTTGGGCAACATTCCAAACACTAAAGGTCGGACATGGTAAGTTTGTATATTTTGGTATGATTGTATATCTTTTTTGTGGGCCCACTAGTGATCTTGCTAGTCTTTTTTTCAGAGACTAAAATTCTTCTAGAACTCTTCTAAAATGGTCTTGGACATCCTATAGAGAGAGTTAATATTCTCTCATATCTTTCCCCTTTGATCCTTTTGCTTGCTCATCACACTTAGGCAAAAAAAGGCATATTTTTCTTCTCTTTCCTTTGGTCATCCAACCAGTGGTTGTATGATATCAAAGCATGAGAGACACCATATCATACTCTGATTTTTCAAATCTTGCACAAGGAAACTCTCCCTTTGAAGCTAGAATCAAATTTGGGTGTTTTGGAGAGAATTCCTCAATCTTGGCGCCATGTGTACATGAGATCACTACATATAAACTTTCCATCTTAATTTTCCTCATTTAAAGGTGACGGCTAAGATGAGATAAAGAGTATCTTTCTTGTTCTAGAATCTTCTAATAAGGATTATCACATGTGCAAACTCACACATACACTCATGTGGGTGTATTGAATCATCAATGTCCTGTATAAGATCATTTTACATGTGTTCAAATCAGGAAACACGTTTCCAAGGTGATTGGGTAGGGTGGGGGTGCACAGGATCATAGTGTTCCACCCATGTGACTTGCACATGCTTTCGGTGGCCATCCCTTCATGGGTTCACGTGAATTTTAAAAAAAAATTATCATCTCCCTAACCACTAGGAATTTACATGTATAACCTATAGTTTTGAAACCACATGATCAAGACGCAAATTTTAAGGTATAGTTTGGCCCAAGGCATTTTTCCTTAGAAACCTTCCTTATTTAGAGCCCACTAAAGATACTTTACCCGAATCTTGTCCAATTGTCCTGATTGTTGGATATGTGGTGTGTCTTGTTAGTTTATGGTATCCCATAGAATTTTGGGTCATTTGGAATCCTTGAAATATCCTAAATTCCATTTCTTTCATAATTTAAACCCATGAAGGTGTTTTGGCAATTTGAGAGCTCTAATCTTGACCAATTGAGCTAATTTTCGGATATGTTATTCAATTGGCCGGTTCAAGTCACTTTGTTTCATTTCAAGTTATTTTGGATTCCTAAATGAAAATTTTGGAACTTGCCAAATTTAGCCATAAGATGAGCTCGATTTCATTTTGCACCCAAATTTCGCTGAATAGACCTTGAATTTCATTTCATTTGGTACAGAGTTTCCAGGGTATTATAACCTACCCTCCTTACAAAAATTTTGGTCCTCGAAATTTGCACATGGTTACAAATTTCTATTGAAAAGGTGTGGATACTTTGTCTTTATTTTTCTTTCTAGTTCCCAAGTGACTTCTTCCACCCTGTGATGTTTCCACAACACTTTCACCAATGAAATGTCCTTCATTCTTAGACTTTGTACCTTGTAGTTGAGGATTCTGACTGTTATTTCCTCATAAGTAGCATCATCTTGGATAGTTATTTCTTCCCAATGGATGATGTGAGAGGGGTCGGTTTTTACTTTCTCAACATGGACACATGGAATACATTATGACTAAAGTCATCTGGTTTGGTAGGTCTAACTCATAAGCAAATCCCCCAATCCTTCGAAGTATTTCAAAGGGTCCAACAAATTTAGGAGACAACTTCCCTTTGAATCCAAACCTCTTTATGCCCTTCTGAGGACTGACTCTTAGGAATACCTTATCCCCGACTTGGAACTCTAGTAGTTTTCTCTTCTTGTTAGCATAGCTCTTCTAACGACTATGTGTTGTGATCAATCTCTTTTGTATCATCTTGACTTGATTGTTCATTCCTTCTACCAATTTGGACCGATCAACACATGATCTTCCAGCTCTGCCCAATAAGTAGGCGATCTGCAAGGTTTTCCATAGAGAGCTTCAAATGGAGCCATCTTAATGTTTGCCTGATAACTATTGTTATAGGCAAACTCTGACAAGTATAAGTACTTGCTCCAGTTCCCCTTGAAGTCTAGGACGCAAGACCTCAACATATCCTCTAAAGTCTAGATAACTCTCTCAGACTATCCATCAGTCTGAAGATGAAATGTCATACTAATGGTGAGCTTCATGCCTAACTCCTTCTTTAGACTCTGCCAGAATTATGAAGTGAAGTGAGAGTCTCTGTCAAACACAATTGATTTAGGCACACCAGGAAGTCTCACTATTTCCTTAACATAGAGTTCTCCAAGCTTATTAACTTGGTCTGTGGATCTGATTTGCAAGAAGTGAGCCGCTTTGGTGAGACGATCCACAATAACCCATACATTGTCTTCTCCCTTCTGGTTCCTAGGCAAACCACTGACGAAGTCCATGGCAATGTTATCCCACTTCCATTTAGGGATAGGGAGTGGTTGTAACATTCCAGAGGGTTTCTGGTATTTTGCTTTAACTTGTTGGCAAGTTCAGCACTTGGAGACATGCTTAGCCACGTCTCTCTTCATTCCTTTCCACCAATAAGTTTTTCTGAGGTTCTAGTACATCTCATCTCCTCTTGGATGCATCTCGTACATTTGGTTTGATGAGCTTCATCCATGATGGCATTCTTAGATTGCCTATTCCAAGGTACACAGATCCTCTCCCTGAGTCGTAGGGTATTCTCAATGTCTACCTTGTTTAACACCTTCCGTCAATCTAGTGAGCCACTTGTCTTGTCTCTATTCCTCCCTGATCTGTTGTATAAGATTCGATTGGCAAGACATGTGGTAGAGGTAGGCTTCCTTCTTATTAAGGGTCACTCCCAGCCAAAAGTCCTCGATGAGCTGGTACATCTGAGCCTTTTCCCTTTCATTTTTTTGGACCTTCCTATTCAGGGCATCAACCATAACGTTGGCCTTCCTTGGATGGTAGTGTAATTGGAAGTCATAATCTTTAAGAAACTCCATCCATCTTTGTTGCCTAAGGTTTAACTCCTTCTATGTGTAGATATACTTCAAACTCTTGTGAGCTAAAAATAAGTCGAACCTTTCGCCATAAAGGTAATGTCTCCATATTTTTATGGCGAACACTATGGCTGCTAATTCTAGGTCGTTAGTAGGATAATTCCTCTCATGAACCTTCAGTTGTCTCGAAGCATAAGCGATAGCTTGTGTTTCTTGGATTAAAACTGCGCCCAATCCACTTAGCGAAGCATTAGTACAAAGGGTGTAAGTGACACCGGGTGTTCAAGTGGTTAACATAGGGGCCATAGTAAACCTCTTCTTCAGTTCTTGGAACGCTTGTTAACACTTCTCATGCCATTCAAACTTGACTCCCTTTCTTGTCAACTTGGTCATAGGTTCAGCCAACTTAGAGAAGTCTTAGATGAACCTTCTGTAGTAGCTAGCCAAACCCAAGAAGCTTTTGATTTTCATCATAGTCTTAGGTTGCTTCTAGTTCATGGCTGCTTCTACCTTGTCTGGGTCTACAACTATGTTTTCTGCTGATACAACATGACCTAAGAATTTGACTGCTTTCATCCAGAACTCGCACTTGCTATACTTAGCATATAGATGCTTTCTCCTAAGGGTCTCCAACACAATCCTCAGGTGTTCTAGATGTTCAACCTCAGACTTGGAGTAGATCAAGATGCCATCCACGAATACCACCACAAACTGGTTAAGGTATTGTTTGAACACTCGATTCATCAAATCCATAAAAGTCGTCGGGGCATTGGTTAAACCAAAGGGCATAACAGTGAACTCAAAGTGTCCATATCTGGTTCTAAAGGTTGTCTTGTGGATATCTGACTCCCTGATCCTCAAGTGATGGTAGGTCGACCTAAGATCAATCATAGAGAAATGAGTGGCTCCTCATAATTGATCGAATAGGTCATCAGTCCTAGGTAAAGGATATTTACTCTTTACTGTCGCTTGGTTCAGCTTTCGATAATTGACATATAGTCTCACAGAACCATCTTTCTTTTTTACGAACAATACTGGAGCTCCCCAGGGTGATTCACTTGGCCTGATGAGCCCTTTTTTCCCTGAGCTCATCTAGTTGAGCCTTTAACTCAACTAGTTCTACTGGCACCATTCTATATGGAGGTATGGCTATAGGGTTGGTTCTGGGATAAAGTTCAATTTTAAACTCTAACTCCCTAGTTGGTGGTAGTCCGGGTAATTCTTCTGGGAACACATCCTCATACTCACTAACCACGGCTAGGTCTTGTATTCGATTTAGGTTAATTGGTTCTTCTTTGGTGCATTCCTCAAACTCATTCGTCTACTTTAGACAGTTCAACAAGGCTAGGGTTAGACTCTTCGATAGTTTCTACATATCCCCATTGATTTTGAAGGTTTCCCTAGAAGGTAGGGTTATGGTTCCCATCTCTTAGGACAATCTATCTGGGCTTGATAGTGGTCTAACCAATTCATCCCCAGGATTACATCATAGCCATAAAAAGGTAGGGTGTATAGGTCAATTGCTAAAAGTTTATCCCTGAACCTTAGATCACAACTACATAGTAATTTTGAAGCCACAGTGGTCTCTATCAGTGTGGACACATTGAAAGTTATAGGCAACGGTTTCATCACAAGTTGTAACCTATCAGCTAGTTGTTCAGAGATAAAGGATTTTGAGGCACCTGAATCAAATAGCAATCCAACAGCAACATTAAACAATAGGAACTTACCTTCTACTACAGGGACCTGGTCTGCTTAGGCCTCAATCGCAAACACTCTGACCTGGTTCTGACCACGACCCTGGTTATGCCCCTGATTGGCATTTTGATTCTAAGGTTTGGCTTGAGGACGACCTCTTCCGTAAGCATTCTGTGGTTGCTGCTGCTGGGGAGCCTGGGTTGGTGCAATCAGGCAGTCTCTAGCAAGATGGCCCCTCTGTCTGCATAGGTAACACAACTCATACCTCTTTGCCTACTCCCTTGGCTCTTCCTTATTCTATCCCTGTTTCTCTAGGGCCTTACCATTCTTATTCTTCTTGTGGACCACTTGTTGATCCTTCTCGTTCTCGGACTACTTATTCGTTCCCCTCAACCTTTGTTCTCGGTTGAGTTCTTGCTCTAAAATCAGAGCCCGTTCAAATACCTCCTTGTAGGTTCAGAGGTCAAATGCCATAAGCACCTTCTGGATCTCAATCTTGAAACCTACGCAAACCTAATAGCCTTCATCTTTTCACCCCTGATCATATTTGGAGAGAACTTGGCTAATTCTATGAACTTCTTCTCGTACTCTGTTACAGTCATATCTCTTTGATTGAGCTTGAAAAAGTCATCTTAAATCTTTCGAAGGGTTGCTTTAGGGAAAAACCTTTTGTAAAAGTGATCTTTGAAGTCCTCCCAGCTCATTGTTTCAGTTTCAGTATTGGGGTCTAGCTGCATCATTCTCCATCATCCTCGGGCTGGTCCCTTGAAATGGTGTGTGGCCAGTGCCACTCGTCGTGGGCTTGTTACCTTCAATACGTTTAACAGTTCTTCCATCTCTTGATACCAGTGGTTGACCTGGATGCAGGTATTGGTACCATCAAAAAATGGAGATCAATCAGGAGCTTTGTCTGTTTCGCATCTTCCTGCTCCTCTTGGTTCTTCTGACGTTCTTGTGGTACTGGTGTTGGTAATGAAACCGAAATAAGTTCAGGTACCAACAACTGTGGTGCCACCTGAGGGATCATTTGTGGTAAAGCCCTCATCAGTTGGTCCAGTACTCGTTCAGACATCTCAGTCATCATTACCTCTAGCCTGGCTCAATTCCAGCCGATAGTCTTTGTTCTCTTTGCTCAGTTTCATCGGAGGTGGTCGATTGGGTAGGGTGTTTTCTTATTCTAGCCATTTGCTATAAATCGAGCAGATCATCAATGTTCATTCGTACTATAATGACTCTAGGTTCAAGTTCTTAGGTTCTCGATTCATTCAGTGGCCTTAAGATTTTTCTTTTAGGTTCTTTTCATGCATGGGTACAGGATTTGGTTTCAAAGCAAGTAAACACTACAATATGTTCTTCAAACAATCATATAGTCAAGCTAACACAACAAAGTCCCAAGCTTCCACCTAAGCTTCTAGGTTCAAGTGTCCCATCCCACTCTACCCCTTCAACTTAGGCTTTCACCCAGAACAGAGTTGTACCCAAATAATTTTGCAAATTGCTCGATAACTATGGTTCTCGAGCCCACTATACCCAACTGCCCCATCCAACTAAACTTAGAGAAACTCATTCTTCCATAGCTACTGATCATTCACCATACACGGCCCATCATTCTCCGAGTCCAAGCTTCCGCCATATACTCAAATTCCTATGCATCCCATACTACATAGAGATCGAAAGATACAAAAGGTTCTCGGTCTCGTGTCTTGATCAAACAATTTTTTTTTCACACAATATTTGTTTCTAGTTGTAATACCCCAGAATTTTGTCAAATAATTTAAAATAAATTATTTAAGTCAAATAAATTAGTTTCAAAGATTTTAAGAAATTTTGGGTGTAAATGGTGGGTTGGCACATGAAAAATAAAATAAATTAGAGATATAGTGAAAATTAAACAAATAAAACCTTAATTTGATAATTAAATAAAAAAATTAAGGTTTAGTAAAATA
>JAJIYU010010096.1:0-16426 GCA_030144865.1 Tinospora cordifolia | reverse complement strand
TTTTTATGTAAGGGCATGTTGCCCAAGTTTTAAGACTTCCGCTGTAATATTTTAAATTATGTACTCAATTTTATTTAATTAATTGAGTTTGTGAATTTCAGTTATTTCTTAAACTATTGCCTTATTAAACTCTTAATTTTAAGTTATGTGCGGTTAAATACGATCAAAGCATGAAATGACTGAAAGTTATGTGGTGTTACTATGTAACACCGGCCCAGCCCGCCATTTGGTTTAGTCCACTGTCAAGAAAAATGGTGGATGCGTCCAATGCTTAATGATACGGGGGTTGGGGTGTTACAGAGGATGAGGTTGCGATCTGGTGGAGGGCCACCCAGATTATATAGGGACAAATTACTACATTGGCCCACTTTCGGGAGTTATTTTTGAGTGCTTACATCCCTACGGCCAAGACAGAGCATACGAAGGTAAAATTTCTAACCTTACAACAAGGGGACATGTCAGTTAGGGAGTATATGCACAGATTTTTTTGGCTGAAGGCTTATGCGCTTGAGTTAGTGGGCAACGCAAGAAAGAGGGCAAGATTTTTCATCTAGGGTTCAAACCCAATATCAGGTAGGCAACATTGGCATATAGCGAGGCTACTCTTGAGATTATATAGAGGCACGCACTACAGTTTGAGACGGACGGTAGAGATCAGCGTCCGATAGCTCAGGTAGTACAAGGTGCCCCCTCCGAGATGCAACCACAGTTACAACCACAGTCACAGGCACAAGGAGGTTATCACGGTGGGTCCCAAGTAGGTAGATTTAATAGGAAGATGAAGTATTTAGAGGGATAGTCTCGAGGGGCACAAGCTCAGCCGACTACTATGGTCAAACTTGTAGCTACCCCAGTGTAGGCGTACCAGCCGGTGGGATAGCCATCGACTCAACCAGGGAACCGAGGTGGAGGTCGAGGTCGAGGCAGAGGCAGAGGCGTCTGATTACATGTTTCCAATGTTGTCAGCCAGGCCACAAACAATATCAATGCCCTATGCTTGTCCCAGCTTCTAGTGTACCCACCACCATCACTTGAGAGAGAGCACAGGCCATCACCTACCCGGATTCTGGGCGACGAAGACTCTAGTAAAGGGTAACATGTTCCTACTTCATACATCTATCTATGTGTTGATTGATGTTGGATCTACATTGTCTTTTATTTCTGGGCATATCGTAGATAGATTTGGGACTTAGACCTGTTAGAACATCCACATGGTTCATGTTGAGCACTACAGCCAGGGAACGCATCTACCCCAACTTGGTTTGTAAGGGTTGCGTGTTGAGGTTTGAGGACTTCAGGACTCTTGTAGACCTTAAAGTACTAGAGTTCTTGGAGTTCGATACTATACTTGGGATGGACTAGCTAACAGCTTATCATACATATGTCGACTGCTTCGCCAAAAGTGTAGTATTTTAGATTCCAAGACAACCAGTTATCATCTTCCAGGGTAGTACTTCCGATAGGCCAAGGACCCAGGGTAGGATAGCGACACAATCTGAGATAGATATGCTGGCTAATATGATCACCATTGGTGAGGGACAGTCACAATAGAGCTTAGATGAGATTCCTGTTGTTTGAGACTTTCCTGACGTGTTTTCGACAACTTGCTCGGCTTACCTCCTGAACGGGAGATTGAATTTATCATTGAGATTATTTCGGGAACACAACCCATTTCCATCCCTCCTTATTGAATGGCACCTAAGGAATTGTAAGAATTGAAGGTGCAACTTGAGGAGTTGATGAGTACGGGTTTTATTCCCCTAGTGTGTCACCTTGCTCCAGTATTGTTTGTGAAGAAAAAGGATGGGAGCCTTCATTTGTGTATCGACTATAGACAATTGGACAAGGTGACAATAAAGAACAAGTACCCTCTCCTGCGCATTGATGACTTGTTTGACCAGCTCCAAGGTGCCACTGTGTTTTCAAAGATCGATCTGAGATTTGGGTACTACTAGCTAAGAGTCAGAGAAGAGGATGTACGGAAGACGACCTTTTAGACCCACTATGGGCACTATGAGTTCTTGGTCATGCCGTTTGGTGTAACAAATGCCCCAACGACGTTCATGGACTTGATGCAGAGGGTGTTTCACCCCTATCACGACTCATTCGTCATCATCTTTATTGATGACATCCTTATTTATTCAAAATCTGGGGAGGAACATGCTGAGCATTTGAGGATCGCACTGCAGACCCTCCGAGATCACCGATTGTATGCTAAGTTTAGCAAGTGTGAGTTTGGTTGACATAAGTCCAATTTTTAGGCCATGTAGTAAGACCCTGGGGCATTTCAGTCAATCCGACTAAGGTCAAGCTATTATTGTCGAGACCTATCACAATGACAAAGATCTGTAGCTTCTTGGGTTTGGCATTCTATTACCGCAGATTTCTGTCAAACTTCTCGAGGATCACTGCTCCAATAATGAAGCTTACCTAGAAGGACATGCCATTTGTGTAAACAGATAAGTGTGAGGAAGTGTTTTTTAAGTTGAAGCGTCATTTGACATCTGCCCGAGTTCTCGTGCTACCTGAACTAGGCTATGAGTTGACGATCTATACAGATGCACGTGGAACAGGCCTTGGGTGTGTGTTGATGTAGGGGGAGGGGGTTGTCGCTTTTGCCTCATGACAGCTAAAAGTTCATGAGAGGAACTACCCCGTACATGATTTAGAACTGGCAACAGTAGTATTTGCCCTCAAGATTTGGCAACACTATCTGTATGGTGAGCGTTTTATGCTTTATTCTGATCATAAGAACCTCAAGTACCTATTTTCACATAAGGACCTTAATATGAGGCAGAAGAGGTGGATGGAGCTACTTAAGGATTATGACTTCACCATTGTGTACCATCCCAGGAAAGCCAATATACTAGTTGATGCGCTTAGCAGAGTGCGGGTCAAGACTGCTTGTGTTGCTATACATATGTCTCAAGAGTGGAGGATGATTGACTATGTGATAGTGATGAGTATTCACGAGACTTCAACCGAAACCAAAGTTAGTGCACAGATGAGAGCCCAGCCGATTTTGCTTGCTGAGATTAAAGAGGTACAACCTCATGATGTTGATTTTGTGATGTACCAGGAATGGGCTGACGACACTTCTCGCATGGAGTGGTTGATTGATAGTAATGGTGCACTAAGGTTCAAGGGACGATTGTGGGTACCAGATAACCCTCGCTTGAGATAGGGAATGCTAGCAGAGCTACACCGCTTGAGGTACACCGTTCATCCAAGCATCAATAAGATGTATCAAGATGCTCGAGATACTTATTGGTGACCAGGGAGGAAACGAGATATTGCAGCCTTTGTGCAGAGATATGATACGTGCCAACAAGTTAAGGCCGAGCACTAGAGACCCAGTGGTTTATTATAACCCTTGGCTATTCTTAAGTGGAAATGGAGCACATTACCATGGACTTTGTGATGGGATTGCCCCGGAATCAGTGAAGACACGATGCTATTTGGATCACTGTAGATAAAGTTAATAAGTTTGTTTATTTCCTCCCGATGCATAGTAGAGATTCAGTGCAGAGTTTGAGTCGACTGTAGATCCACAAGGTTGTGAGATTACATGCGGTCCCAATGTCCATTATGTCTGACAGAGATGTTTGGTTTACGTCCCATTTTTCACAAAACTTGCAGAATCAGTTGGGGACTCGTGTGAGCTTGAGCACAGCCTTCCATTCACAAACTGATGGTTATTCTGAGAGAGTAATTCAAGTACTTGAGGATATGCTGAGGGCATGCATTGTTGATTTTGGTGGTAGCTGGGAGGATCACTTGCCCCTATGCGAGTTTGCATACAATAACAGCTACAAAGTGAGCATTGGCATGGCCTTTTTTGAGGCATTATATGGTCGACCTTGCCGACTGCCAGCTCGTTGGGCCGAGGTTGGTTGACAAAGCAGTCTTGGGCCCTACTTTTGTGCAAGAGCAGAATGAGAAGATTTAGCGAATCCATCAGAATAAGAAGACGACTCAGGACTAACAGAAGAACTATGCAGATAACTGAAGGAAGGTCCTAGAGTTTGTGGTGGGTGATCATGTTGTCTTCCGGGTTTCACCTAGAAAGGGGCAGACTTGGTTTGGCATTTCAGAGAAACTCGCACTGAAATATATTGGACCTTTTGATATCCTTGAGCATGTGGGTCCTATGGCATACCGATTGGCGTTACCGCCTCAATTAGCGGGGGTACATAACATGTTTCATGTGTCGATGTTGAGGAAGTACCACCCTAATTCCTCACATGTGACTAATTGGAGACATGTTGACTTACGAGAAGATTGTATACATGATGAAGCTCCAGTAACTATTATTGATTGAGCCGTGAGGAAACTACGAAACAAGGAGATACCGATGGTGCGAGTACGTTGGCAGTTCCATGGTGCCAAGTAGGACACCTAGTAGCGAGAGGACAATATGACGAGTCATTTCTCAAAGATTATGGGAGTTGCCTCTTGACCCTTGGTGTATCAAAAAATTTTGAAGACAAAGTTTATTCTAAGGAGGGGAGACGGTGACGACCCATATTTTAGATATTGGATTCACGGATCCGACGCATGTATATTTTGTGTATTTTCTTGAATTTTAATGAACATACATGAAATTTTCTCAAATTTTTCTAATTTTGAATTTATTTATTGAAGAAAATTAGAATAATGAGAAAATATGCAATTTTGAGGAGAAAACATATGAAACTATAAGAGAAATATAATTTCTTGAGAGAAATGATTTTTAGGATTGATTATTGAATTTTTGGGATAATTATGAAATTTTTAGAAAAATTAATAGAATGTTTTGGAGAAAAATATGATTTTGGGTGAATTATTCAATTTTTGGGAAAAAAAATTAGATAAATATTGGAAATGATATATGATTGAAACATTTTGGTGAAAAATGATGAATAAATGATTTTTAATAATTTAAAAAATACAAAATTCGGGTATATATAGAGGTATATACAAGGAAAAGAAGGTAAATACAAAAAATATAAAATATAAAATATAATAATATAAAAGGGAGGACCTGGGCAGACCCAGGCCCCTTGCGGGTTGAAAGCCTAGCCCACACGGGCTAAGCAGATGGCCCGGGTACCTAGCGCCCTAGCCTAGTGCGAGGGCCGGCCCGATTGGGCTGGCCGGTCCACGCGCCCCAAAACAGGAAGCCCCCTCATTGTTTGTTATTTTGTGCCTAAAATTTTGACAAATTTCAACCAATTTTTAGCATTTTTCTGGGTTTTCTGGCTGCAAAACCATGGGAATCCATGGTTTGAAGCTCCTTGTTTGAGCCACCAACTCACACCTCCTGATGTGGCCAATGGACAGTTCCAACTGGGCATCTCGGATGGAAACTTGAGGGCCACATGGATGGCCACGTGTCACCTTATTTTGCCATGCAAGCATTCCCTTCATGCAACAAAAATTGCACTTGAGCTGAAAATTTAGATTTCCAGCTTCTACTTGCAATTTTTAAAGCTTGTATCTCCCTCATTTCTCAGCCAAATTCATTGAAACTTGGCTCATTTCAACGCTCTTATCACCTTCTCAACGAACCCCAAAGACCCTTGCCCAGGTACAAAACTATCTGAGATGAAAATAACCAAGAAGAAGGGTTGTTTGCCACGTTTCAAGCCCAAAAACTGAAACCATGAGTAGATCTGATTTTCAAGCAACTGGTTCAAGACCCATCCGGGGTTCATTTTGGAGGTAAGACCACTCATTTTCTTCCTTTCCATATGTCCTTCAACCTCCAACTGATAGAAAATAAAAAATGAAACCTTACACATATTTTCCAAGTTGATAAAGTTGGTTACCCGTTAATTATTATAGTAGTGTGACAGAAACTGTGTTGGAGCAACTTTAAGGGGCTCACATCTGAACCATTCTAGGTTCATCCCTAAGGTAAGACCCTTTATTTTATCCCTTGTTATGTGCATTTAAATGTCCAAGTGGTGGCAAATAATAGAACTTTAAATATGTTTTATAAGTCACTAACGTTGACGATTTGATTTACTGTTACGACAGTGCCAACAGAAATCAGGTGATGAGACCATATTTGAAGTTGTGTTTGGAACACCTAAAGACAACTATTTGGACTGAAATAGAGGCATTTTAAACCTCATAATTGGGGCTTCCAGGAGGTATAAATCTCAAACCATAAGCCTTAGTATTCGGGGTTTTAAATACATTCCAAAAGGCTATGTTAACTAGATGTTTGACACTCTTAAAATTTTTTGAGTTTTAGAATCCATGTGAAGTGCTTGATGAAACGTTTGGGCATGATTTTAGGCTTATATGCTTACTATTTCGAAAGGTCATTGATAAGGGATTGCAGCATGATCTTCATGTTTGCAATATGTACAAGAAGTGTCCCTGAAATTAGAGGTTTGATGAGATAAATAAACACATGAAAAACGATAGAAAACATGAACCCAAAAATTCTTGCAATTCGACTGAGAATTCTAGGGATCAATTAAATAACCAAACCTTGGAGGTTTGAGCTGAAATTTGGTGGATAGGTTCCTAAATATGTCTAGAATATGATACCAAATTTTAGAGCATTTTGATATGGATAAGTAGGTCAATTTATGCAAACAGTCACTGCTTCTCACATAAAATTTGAGAATACACAAAGCCTGATACCTCAGTTAAAAACACTATCAAATGAAGCCCTAAAATCATGATGTAAAATTTTGGCGAAGATTTAAGTAGTCTAGAATAGATCTAAGAAATTTGGCCAAAATCTAATGTATGGATTGTCCGCAGAAAAATTGAAAATATTGTTGTGCAGATAAGGCCACCAGTTAAGGATATGCCTAAGTGTTAGAAATTGGGGATTTTGATCAATTTTGACCCAATTAACCCAATGTTGACTGTAGTTGACCATTTTTTACTCTATTGACCAGCTAGGTCAGAAAGTGATAGCTTTGGCTAGGGTTGACCAAGATTGACCAGGGTTAACCAAGTTGACTTAGTGACTTAAGGTGGGTTGAATGTCCCATTTAGCTATGATTAATCATCTTGAATTCATTGACCACCATATTCAAGGTGCACAGTTCATGGGTTGATTACAATCAGAGTCAGTTGGGCTGAACCAAACTTAATCCAGTTGGCCGAGTTGACCACATAGCCTAGATTTAACTGTGTTGACCAAGATGGGTCAAATTAGCATAGATAAACCGCCCCAGATCGAGTCAATCCATTGATTGACCAAAGATATAGAGTTAGAGTTGACCCAAGTCTCATGTCAGTATTAAGAAGCCACGTCGATTTTGCAGGGCCAAGCGTTAGCAGGACGCGACCGGTCGCGAGAGGAGCGATGGGAGTGAAACATCCTGGTGAGTAGTATTTTCTAACTTATTTCTTAAAGCTTGTTATTTTGTTTATTTATGAAATGATGTTAAATATTGTGATAAATCTGCATCCTTTAAATGAGTATTAAATGAAAAAGTGCACTGAATCTCGAGGTCTAATGGTACAGGGTTGTGTCAGTCTCTCATTTGGCCTAGATACTAGGATCAGTGTTAGATCTGCTTGAGCATGCAGGACCCGAAGCCGCCATACTTTGGGTACGTGTTGAGCCGCTCTCTCATTTGGCCCAGATACTAAAGATGTGTGTGAAAATATGCATAACTGTTTGCAACCCGCTTGAGTGGATTTATGGTCGCGTTGGAGGCTAGTTAGAGCTTCGGGGAATGTTTTCACCATCTAATCGTTTTCAAATGAAGGTGCACGACCACATTATAGATTTAAACTAGATTCACTGCTGCATTCACTCACATAATGTTATTGTTCATGCATTCATGGCATTGGTTTTATGGGATTCTTGTTTTAAGTTATAAATTAGATTGCATTACTCATTGAGTCCCTATGGACATTTAGGCTCACTACTCTAACTTTTCAGATTCTTCTGCCTTGGATAAGGGCAAGGGGGTGGTTATCGCATAAAGCTGCACTCTCTTATTCATTTTGGTAGGTTTCTTCATGTTGTTTATTGCTATTGAGGGTAAGAACGATGTATAGGGGTGAAGGAAGCTTTGTACATAATGGATTTAGGCACTCCCGCTGCTACTCATACTTAAGATGATTGTGATGACCTATTTTGATAAAATTTTAAATCTAGTTATGTGTTGAAATTTCTTCTGCATCCCTATTACTCTGATAGTGTTCGATGTTGTGTTAAAAAATGAGGCTTAACATTGTCTTTGCAAGCTTGGCTTGCGGGTGGGTTTGTCAGGGTACTATGCCAGCGGTTCAACCTTCACCCTAGGGAAGGGGTTTCGTGTGCTCTTTGAAAAGCAATAAGACTTGAGATAATGAAATGTGATACAAGTTGTGTACTTGTAAATGTAACATTGGACCCAACCCGCCTTGTGGTTGAGCTTAAACTTGTCTCTTGGGGGTTAGGGTGTTACAAAGGTGGTATCGGAGCCTAAGCATTAGTTATGGGGCCAAAATTAAAAAGTTTCCTCTGATACCAAAGGTGGTATCAGAACCAAGGCTTTGGTGCCTTGGGCTAGAATTAGAAAGTTAATTAGTGACCCTTTGACTAGAATTAGAAACTCTAACTAGGGTTTCACTTTGAATTGAATGGAATATTAGAATGCCCTGCCTTCTATTTTGAAATTGAAAACTATTTTGGAAACTATTTTGAAAAAAGAAAGATGTGTTTTGAAATGTTTTGTTTGGATACAAAGACCGTTAGGTAGGCTAATAGTGGGTAAGGTATTGTCCTGAGTAAAGCTAAACATTGAAAGAGATGTGGGTTATTCTACCTAAAAAACAGGGATGCTAAGTAGACTTTGGTCTTGCTGTCCGATCTGGAGGTTGTCCCTCCAGCTTATATGAGTGGTCTGAGTTAAAGAACACCCTTATTTTATATAAAAAAAATTAGAAGGTTGAAAAGTAGAGCAAGAAATTTATTAGAAGTTGAAAAAGATGCCAAAGGTGGTACCTTGACTAGACAGAGATTGTGAGTCAACCAGATTGAACCCTAGGTCTAGGGAAAGACCTTAGGTAGAAATGTGATGTAGCCATGGGTGGCACAGTGGATCAAAAACATAAATTTTTAGGACACAAGCTAGAGACTAAAACTTGTGTGAAAATAGAAAATTGTTTGATCAGGACACGGGATTGGAAAACTTCTATATCTTTTGGTTTCTATGTAATATGGGATGCATTGGAATTCGGGGGTATAGAGGAAGCTTGGTTTCAAAGAATGATAGACCATGTGTGGTTAATGATTGGTAACTCTGGCAAAACGGATTTCTCTATGATCGTTGGTATGGGACAGTGGAGTGTAGTGGGCTTGGGAACCTTACTTATCAAGCAATTTGCGAATTGTTTGGGTGATGCTCTGTTCTGGGTGAAAGCTTATGTGGAAAGGGTAGAGTGGTATGAGACACTTGAACCTGAAAGCATTGGTGGAAGCTTGGAACTGTGTTGTGCTAGCTTGATTGTATAATTGTATGATATGCATGTTTTACTATTTATTTACTTTGAGACCAGTTCCTATACCTATGCATGAAAAGAACCTAGAAGAAAAACTTTTAGGACACTAAGCAAATCGAGAACTTAGAAATTGAATCTAGAGTCATCATAGTACAGATGTTTGATGAAACGAATACTGACGGGTTTAAAAAAGGGTGGCAATGGCTAGACATCATTTCAAGAAACCGACCAGAAGTTGATGGCGTATGATGAGGATGGACCTCTACACAGACATTGAGAAGATGAACTGGGAAGAATTCAAAGAAATTTACTATGACAAGTTCATCCCGGAGGCTACCCTAAGAAAGCTACAGGAAGACTTCGTAAGATTCAATCATTCTCTCAGGAACTAATTCAGGAGGAGAAGATGAAGGATAATAGGTTTACTCAGGGTCTCAAGATTGAGATCCACGAAGTGGTTATGGCTTTGGGCTTAAAGACAAATAGGGATGTCTTGGAAAGAGCTCTGATCCTAGAGTAAGAATTCAACCTGGAGCAAAGGTTGAGAAGAAAGAATAAGAGGCCTGGGAATGAACATGATCAAGGGGCTCAAAAGAAAAAAAGAATGGTAGGAAAGCACCACATACACAAAAATAGGGGCAGGCCAAGAACGAGTCAAGGGAACAAGCAAAGACTCAAAGGCTTTGTTTTGTGTGCAACCAGAAGGGTCATCTAGCTAGAGATTATCCTAATACATAGGCTCGAGCTCCTCAACAACACCCATGGCAGGGAGGTGGTCAGAACGGTCATCCTCAAGGGAAGCAATAGCAGCCAAATGCCAATCAGGGGCATAATCAAGGTTGTGGGCACAGCCAAGCCAAAATGTTTGCTGTTGAGGCTTAAGAAGACCAGGTCCTTGCAATGGAAGGTACATTTTTGTTATTTAATGTTGCTATGAAATTGTTATTTGACTTGAGTGCCTCTAAATCCTTTATTTTTGAAGAACTAGCTGATAGGTTACAACTTATGACAAAAACACTACCTGTAACTTTGAATGTGTCCACACCAATAAGGATCACTGTGACTTTGAAAAGAATGTGTAGTTGTGACCTAAGGTTCAGGGATAAACTCATAATAGTTGATCTATGTACCTTACCTTTTTATGGTTATGATGTAATTTTGGGGATGGATTGGTTAAACTAGTACCAAGCCTAGATAGATTGTCTTAAAAAATGGGTGACCATAACCCTACCTTTTGGGGAAACCTAAAGAATGAATGGGGATATGTAGAGATTACCAAAAAGTCCAACCATAGCCCTGTTGAATTGCTTAAGGTAGAAGAATGAGTTCGAGGAACTCTCTAAGGAAAAACTTGTTGAACTAAAGAGAATCCAAGACCTATCATTGGTTAGTGAATACGAGGATGTGTTCCTAGACAACTTACTCGGAGTACCACCTACTAGAGAGGTAGAATTCAAGTTTGAACTTCACCCTAGACCAACCCCATTGCCATACCTCCTAATAGAATGGCACCAGTAGAACTGATTGACTTGAATTCTCAACTTAACGAGCTCCGGGATAGGTGCTTTATCAAGCCGAGTGAATCATCTTGGGGAGCTCCGATGCTATTTGTGAAAAGGAAGGATGGTTCTATGAGATTATGCGTCAATTATCTAAAGTTAAACCAAGCTACATTGAAGAATAAGTATCATTTTTCAAGGATTGATGACCTATTTAATCAATTGAGAGGAACCACTCATTTCACAAAGATTGATCTTAGGTCGGGATATCACCAGTTAAGAATGAAGGGGTCTGATATATACAAGACTGCCTTTAGAACAAGATATGGAAACTTTGAGTTCACCGTGATGTTCTTTGGTCTAACCAATACCCTAGTGGCATTCATGGACTTGATGAACCAAGTGCTTAAACGGTGCCTTGACTAGTTTGTGGTGGTATTCTTAGATGACATCCTAATTTACTCCAAGTCAGAGGCTAAACACTTAAAACACTTGCAGATAGTGTTGGGATCCCTCAGAAGGCATCAATTATATGCCAAGTTCAGCAAGTGTGAGTTGTGAATAAAGACAATCAAATTTTTTGGTCATGTAGTAATGGCAAGTGGCATCTCAGTAGACCCCAAAAAAGTGGTAGTGGTTATAGATTGGAAGCAACCTAAGACAGTTACAAAGATTAGGAGCTTCTTAGGCCTGGTTGGGTACTATAGAAAGTTCATCTAAGATTTCTTCAAACTATTAGAACCTACGACCAAGCTGACCAGAAAGGGAGTTAAGTTCGATTGGAATGAAAAGTGTGAACAATCATTCCAAGAACTGAAGAAGAAATTGACTACGGCCCCTGTCCTGGTTGCTCCAACCCATGGTGTTACCTATAACCTCTATAATGATGCCTCGCTGAATGGACTTGGAGCAATGTTGATGCTGGAAAGACGAGTAGACGCTTACACACTGTGACAACTAAAGGTTTATGAGAAGAATTACCCTACTCAAAACCTAGAATTAGCAGCCATCGTAATTTCCCTGAAGATTTGTAGACACTACCTTAAAAATTTGATCTATTTTCAGATCATAAGAGTTTGAAGTACATCTACACCCAAAAAAAGTTGAACATCAGGCAAGGTAGGCGGATGGAGTTCTCAAAGGGCTATAATCTCCAATTACACTACCATCAGGGGAAGGCCAATGTGTGGTTGATGCTTTGAATAGAAACTTCAACCACCAGGAGGAAGACAAGGGCCAGATGTACCGGTTGATCGAAGACTTTAGGCCAGGGATACCCTTGAATGACAAGCAAGCCTACCTTTACAACATGTCTTGCTAACTAGATCTACTACATTAGATTAGGGAGGAGTAGAGGTAAGACAAGTGGCTTGTAAGTCCAATAGAAGGAGTTGAACAGGGTAAGCATTTTGACTTTAGGTTAAATGTTGAGAATATCCTAAGGTTCGGGGAAAAGATCTATGTACATCAGAATGGACAGAGTAAGCAGACCATACTGGATGAGGCTCATCAAACCAAGTATACAATGCATCCAGGTGGAGATAAGATGTATCAGAACCTCAGAAAGACTTACTGGTTGAAAGAAATGAAAAGGGACGTGGTTATGAATGTGCCAAGTGCTTAACCTAACAACAAGTGAAAGTAGAACATCGAAAACCCTCTAGAATGTTACAACCATTCCCTATCCTTGAATGGAAGTGGGATAACATTGCCATGAAATAATTTCCTAATAAAAAAATGCCACCTTTGCTCAAGGAAACAATTCCCTAATAAAAAATGCCCAAATTAGAAGTGTTTCTATTCATGCTTGTGTGATGAACAAGTAAGAAATAAGCAAAGGAAAGTTGCTAAGCGACCAAATCTGATTCTATATGGACATCCCAACTAAATTAGAACATAATCTCGACCCATTTTGTGTTCACACTTGGTTAGGAAACAAAATTGTGCTCATATCCTTGGAATAGGGATCCTAGTAGGCCCACTTGCCCAAACCACGAGCACACTTGCCCAAACCATGCAAAAACATCGTAGATATATATGGAAAGGTTTTCTTGTGATCTTGCTCAAAAAGTCCCCCCCTTGTGCTCATGAACATCTATAAAAACCCCCTCTTGCTCACATTCATCTCATCCCAAAGCAAAGAGTTCACATTCCCTCTTCTTGGCGGCTCTTCAAACTTTTCTTTTCTCTCTTGTGTGAGAAGTTCTTATTTGAATATTTTAGAGAGTTGTTGAAATAGTTTTGTTGGTGGTTAAAAGTTCTTGAAGTTCTAACGTGGTATATAAGGGGAACCTCTATTAGATTCAACAAGAAACTCAGATTAAGGTGGAGGAGATTTCTAGAACACTACTTCTTATTTTAAATTTCTAGCATGTTCAAGCATATGTAGTTTTGGATTTCAGCATGTTTAATCATGTTTCAATTTCAGTTTAGCATGTTTTTATGTTTTAATCACTCATGAGAGCATGTCATGCTTAGAATCCATGTTTAGGATTTATTTCAAAGTTTCAAGCATGCCATATGATGTTTTTATGTTTTCTTGGTTGTTTAAAATTCAGAAATTTATATTCTAAATTTCTTTTATGATTATGTGATCTTAAACATAAGAAAGTGAAGATAAGAATCACATACTATCATGGTGACCTATATGGGTGCTATGAGTGTTCTTAATACATGTTTGGAGTGTGTGGTTGCAAAGTGCAAATAAGGGATACTTGGTATGTGGCATCTAATGGAACGTAACAAAAAAAATGTCTTTCCACACTAAAGTGGGGTATCTAAATTAAGAACATCCAAGGAGTAGAACCCCATTTAGTTATAACGTCAACTTGAACCAATTTGATGTATGAATCACTTAATGTTTGAAAGTGTGTGAATTTGGATGTGTTAAAGATTTTGAAATAACA
Organism: Tinospora cordifolia; assembly: GCA_030144865.1. Taxonomy (NCBI): domain Eukaryota; kingdom Viridiplantae; phylum Streptophyta; class Magnoliopsida; order Ranunculales; family Menispermaceae; genus Tinospora; species Tinospora cordifolia. The sequence continues at coordinate 2,574 of JAJIYU010010096.1, read as the reverse complement.
AGCTAGTTGTTTGGTGAATGATCTACTAGGCTATGTGCTCACCCCTCTCTTTTTGACATTTTCAGAAAATTGAATATGATGGGAATAGAAATTTGATAGTAGCTATGTTTAGAAAGCTTCTATTTTCTTTTATTCAATGTAATGGCATGTTGCCAAGTTTTGTTTAATTAGACTTCCGCTGAATTTTATTTTTAAATTGTATACTCGGTTCTTATTATTTAAATTTCAAGCATGTATCCCTCTATTTTATTCAATAAATAAGGATTGAAGTTTTTCTTTTATCTCTCTTGTAATAGTCTTACTTAAAAAAAATTAATTATTTGGGTTGTGTGCTCTTTGAAATGTAATAAAACTTGAGATAATAATATTTGATACAAGTTGTGTACTTCTAAATGTAGCATTGGACCCAACCTGCCTTGTGGTTGATCTTAAACATGTCTCTTGGGGGTTGGGGTGTTACACTTGGACTCAGAGATTGATGGACCATGTTTGGTGAATGATCGGTATCTTTGGAAGAACTTGTATGCACTATGTTTGACTGGTATCGGATGGTCAAGCAAAGTGGGGCTTGCAAAGCCTTAGAGATCGAGACATTTGCAAAATTGTGTGGGTGTAATAAAATTTCTGAGTGGAAGCATATGCTAATGGGCGAGGGTGGTATGGGACACATGGACCTAGAGGCACAGATTGAAGCTTGGAATTTCATTATGTTAGGTGTATTGCTTGCTTAATTGATTGAATGGTTTCTTGTTATATATGTATAATTATTTTGAGTATTGTCACACCAAACCAAACAAACCCAGTACCCTGAAACATACATAAGGGATGGAAACCACAAAGTACAACTTAGAAGCATAAACTTGAGGGCCACAAAACAAGTGAGAACTTAGAAACATGAACCTAGATTCATGGTAATACGAATGATACTAGGAAATAGTATGTACAATGAAAAAAGGTACAATGAATGACGAAAATTATCATAGGTAGTAAGAATTTCTTGTATCCATAGTTGGAGAGAATGGGTTTATGTAACCAAGATTGATGCAGAAGTAAATTTATGATTAACTGTGATTATTGAAGAATTTGTGTTTCAAATGATTAGATTATTGGATACTAAAGTAACCTTTGACTTGCAGATCATGGCGAGAACTAGAGAAAATGCAAGAAGAGATACTACTAGAAATGAGAATACAGATGAGTCGAGGCAAAGGCATGAGGAGACCCCAATGGAAACAACACCTGTAGGGGCGATGGTGACGCTCGAGATGATCACTGAGATCACTCAGAGAGTAGTGGAGTAGGTTGTGAAGATCTTACAGCCAAAGGTGCAACCACTGACACCAATGTAGTCATAGCCAAAGGCACAACCTCATCCTCAGACTCATTAGACACCAGTTCCCATTAGTTTAGTAGCACAGGGCCAATAGATTGTAAGGATTTGTTGATCTAGTTCCAAAAGCTGCGACCTACTACCTTTGAGGGGATGGCCGATCATATGGCAATAAACAGATGGTTCACAGAGATGAACAAGCATTTGAATGTTATGGGGGTTACGAGACCTAAAAGAGTTGCACTTGTAGTGCATCAGTTTCTAGGACCAGCCTACCATTGGTGGGAGATGATTATGAATGACCCGATAGTGGATGAGATTGTTATGTCATGGGAGCAGTTTAAGGCTCTATTTTATGGTCACTTCTCTACAGCGAAGACCAGACAGCTACAAATTGAGTTCATACGGCTGACTCAAAAACCATGCCAGTGGTCGAGTAAGAGCAGAGATTTACTCAATTGTCTAGGTTTGTCCCAAAGCTGATTAGGTACGAGCAGTCCAAGACCGACAGGTTAACTGAGAAACTAAAGGCAGAGATTAAGAAGATAATAGCTCCTCTGAAGCTGAATACCTTGAGAGAAATAGTAGAGAGAACACAGTTGGATGAGCGGGACCTCGAATATGAGCATGAATTGAGAAACAGAAACAAAGAGGTCACAACCAGGTTAGTCCTCGGGAGCCTTGGAGAAGAAGAAGAGTAGGCATGATGGGTGCAGAGTGCCTCAGGCCCAGGGCCAAACGCATATTTATGATAAGCAGCCAACCAGTAGGTGCGACCTGACCGTGCGATTGATGATAAGAAAGAGAGGGCTAAGAGACAAAGGTTGTGCTTTGTGTGCAACCAGAGAGGACATCGGGCTTGGGACTGTCCTACTAGAGCGCCAGCTCCAGCCCCTCAGCAACAGCAATAGACACATGGGTAGAATAGTCACCCACATCAGAGGCAGCAACCATAGTCCTAGCTCTAGTAGAGAAATCAGGCTGGACTATATGTTGTAGACGCCCAGATCGATCCCACTCTAATAGTGGAAGGTACGTTTCTTTTGTTTGGCGTCGTTATGCAAGTTTTGCTTAATTTGGGTGCCACTAGATCCTTCATTTTTGAGAACCTAGTGGATAGATTATAATTGGCAACAAGTCCATTGTCAGTGACATTAGACATAGCCACACCCATTTGGGCTATTGGGAGTTCAAGGAGATGTTGTAGATGTGATCTCAGATTTGGAGACAAGCTAATTTCAGCT
>JAJIYU010010095.1:0-16396 GCA_030144865.1 Tinospora cordifolia | reverse complement strand
TATTGGTTCTCAGATTCTTGTGAATTGCATCCCTATTTGTATGCATTAACCATATGTAATTGCTTCAATTTTATGTCATTCACATAACTTAAACCATATGGATACTATTTTTCTGTTTACTTGTTCAATTTAATATGTTTTGGTATCCATTATCTGTGATTAGATGCATGTTTCTACTAAAATTTGATTGTAGGGCACCAAGAACTAAGAATCCCAAATCAAAATCACGTCCCACCTAGTAGCTTGTAGTCCCAGAAAATCAACATCGATTTAGAACGGAAGTAGCCAAAACAAGATTCATTCACATCTAGGATTATAGACAAGTGATCCCAGAGTGAGGCATACTAATTGACGATGAGGAGTGACATTTGAGCATAGAGAATATGGTAGCCATCTGTCATTGGGAATAATTGATAGTAGCTCAAAAAACACCAGCAATGTCTATTGTGTAAGAGTTTTATGCCAATGCAGTTGAGTGAGATGGTACTAAGGTGTGGGTGCGAGGAGTACCGGTTCCATTTGATTTAGTTGCGATCAATGAGGTTTATGGGGTGCCACAAGACATACATGATGAATATCATGAGCAGTTATAAGAGAAGTTTGATGTAAGGGATATGTTACGAACCATTTGCATAGATGGTGCCTCTTGGCAGTGCACCAATGATAGGCCAGTTAGCTTGGCCAAGCGTTTGTTCACTAATCGAGCCAAGGTATGACTTTATCTTGTTTGTGCTAATCTTTTACCATCTCTGGCTATCAAGAGGGTTCCCTTGGAGTGCGTTGTGTTGGTGTATTGCACCATGAAGGGTCTCTTTATCAATATTGGATTAATGATCTCCAACTCTATCAGGTCGACCATTGATAAGAACAATGCTCGTCTACCACACCCCACACTTATCACTGAGTTATGTAGGAGGGCAAGTATCACTTGGCTTAGGAGTGAGCCCACTCTTAAGATAAAGGATAATATTTCTATAAAGATGCTCACTACTACTCCTATAAAGAGCAGGATGACCGCAGAGACACCATCCACATCTGCTCCACCCCAACCAGCTCCAGCACATCCCTTTGCTTCTTCTGCATTAGAAGTTGTAACATCTCAACCCCCAAATCCTGTCGCCAACGCTTCTGACTGGGAGTTTTTGTCTCTCATCTCGAGACATAATCAAGTTAAACGTGTAGTCACTCCCGCTTTCAATGTTTGGGAACTGGGAAGTTACTTATATTCTTTCTTTCTTGTAACCATCCCAATATAATATCAGAGAGCGGAAACATAAAGAATAATATCATGCATGATATATCTTAGGGGTGGCACGTTAACTAGAAATAATATGATTAAACTTATAAAAAAATAAAATACTCTGGCTCCATGGCCTAAGTTCAAAAAGGTCATTAAACCAACACTTGGCCCCATGGCCGAAGTCAATGAATAAACCAAACATAAATTAAATGTGGGTCTCATGCCGTAAAATTGTAAATAAAAGTAACCTTCTACTCTTATACAACCCCAATAGTGGATTGTATCAAACTACTCCAATGGTTTCTAATTACTTGCTTGTGAGCAAACATCTGTATTAATTACCTAAAAAATAGATTAGTGGGGTGAGCTCAAGAGCCCAGTGGATTATGTACAACACATCTCACATTATCAAAGTTAGAAACATAACACATGCAAATACTTATAAATCATTAGGTGTTTCAGATACTTCAATTATTTGAGTTGACGTTAAAATCGAAAGGAATCTCCCTTATATTCCCTTGTGTCCAAACTCTTGGAAGTAAGAACTCGAAGGCCAATTACTCATCATGATACAATCTTAGGAGTGAGGTCTCACTTGATCCTTAGTCCCTTCTCAACTACTGCTACAGTAGCATGGATACCTACCCAGGGGGAGAAAATACCCACGGTGATACTAGACTACTGCCATAGTATTTGTACCGCCATATTGGTATGCGGTTAGACTCTTAATTACCTTTATTTAGTGACTACTAGTATGCACAATCTATCTCATCATTTGTAACACCCCAATTTTAAACCGGATCTCCGTTCACGTGTTACCTCATGTGTGGATCGTCGTCCGTTGAAAATCGAGATGCTACTTGAAAATTTAGTTCTGTCAAAATCTTTTTCTTCAAAATTAACTCATAACAATTGGTTTTCAAGTCAATGTCTGGATAAATTTCTTATACAAAACAAAAGAATCAAAATAATTTTCTCAATACATTCACCGGATTTTTCAAGATAATTCATAAACAATGCAGCGAAAAAACTTAAAAACTCGTATTAAAACATAAATGTTAAACATGTAATATTGTTCACAACTTAATCAACTAAATCTGAAATCAATGAATACATGAAAATCATTTTAGAAAGATTAACAGAATACCACTTCCAAATACCACCTTTTCCAGACTACCTCCCCATGAGGTGTCCAATCAAAGTGCGAGTTTCCTAACGTAGGTTACAGTACTCAAAGTCCAAGTATACCTGAAAAATAAAGTGGGAGTGAGCTCGAAAGCCCAGGGGATCGATCCTACACATCACATGCATTATACAGACCCAATTCAAAACATTACAAACACTTTCAAACATTAGGCGTTCAAACATTCATTTGTTTTAGTCAGAGTCTAAGACTGGAAGAGGGTTGAGATGCCTCTCGGTATTCCCTGTGATCTGAATCAACACAAATCTTAGGTAACGCCTAAGGTCGGTTACCCATTAGAGTCACAATCCAAGGGAGTGTACTTACCTAGGCATCGTACCATCTCCCAAAGACTTTGAGTTGTCACAATTAGCTCTAGCTGAGAATACCTATGATCCGCACTGCGGCTCGACAATCTCAAGCAGTGACATATAGGAGATGCCACCTTGATCTGCCTCAGGTTCGTCAATTGCACTGGCTTTAAGCCTATTTCACGCCTAACATATAAAGAATCCCTTTGCAACCAATTTCACGCCTTTAAGCCTATTTCTTTGAAATGAACCCAAATATTAAACACACACGATACTTTTCATGTATATATCAATTTTGCCTATTTGTGTGCACTTATAGTAATAATAATGCTTGTTGTGATGATGGAAGGAATGTAGCTATCAACATGCATATGTCTAAAAAAAAGAAAACGTAAGAGATATCTTTGCGTAATAATGGAGTATTAATGATGAATGTTGAGCTTCTAATTTGTTGTATGAGTGTATGTATGGGCTCTAATTGAAGTACATGTGTAATTATAAGTTTGGGGGAGCCTTTATAACAAGCTGAGGGTATGAATATAATAATCAAACAAAGAAGGTTGTTATTGTTACTATGAGTGTGCATTTGAGTAAGAATTTAAATCATATCACACTTGTGCCTAGAATCGAGCCACATTACAACCTAAAGAAAGACCTTTGATCTTAACTATGGTTTGACTTGAGCAAAGGATGGATAAGAGAGAGCACTAAGAGAGTTTGAGTACTTAGATATTCGGGAATGATTTCTATGAGTGTAGTGATGACGATAAATCAGACACAGTCTAGGAGGATCGAAATACAAACAAACAACGGGTAAAGTTGAGGGAAAATAGAGGATGGACTATAGTTTTAAACAACTTGAACGACCCTAAGAGCTTGTCAATGAATCATAAACTAGAGGAATGGGAAATAGAGGTTTCAATGATGAGTGAATGCAAATTCGACTATATATGGTATGTGTTTGAGCTTAAGCAGTCAAGTCATTATTCGAGGATGAACAATTGTTCAAGTTTGGGGGTATTTGTTAGTTGTATAACATACTAACTATATTCCATGCATTTTGCATGGTTTGAGTAGGAAATAAGGCATATTTACATTTGTATTTGCATTTAAGCATCAATAGGCACATTTGCATATCATTTGCATTATTAGGAGAGTTTCAACATGATTTCATGCATTTATACTTGTGATTTAATGCTAGAGAAAGGTTTCAAAGTGTTTATGTAGGTCTAGGATCAGTACGCAAAGGTTTGACGATGGAAAATGACCCAAAAATGCATAAATCAACTTATTATGGTGATAATGAAACTTATTAACATAGTAACTACGATACATTACCGTGGTAGTCAATGTTAGCAAACCTAGAAAAATCTACTGCGGTTTGTTACCATGGTAATCAATGCAAACCAAAACCCAAAAACATGATTATTGCGATAATGACCAACTAAAAAACATTACCGGGGTCATCGACTGAGGTAACTAGTGGAGTGAAATCTAGGTAATTCAATTACCATGGTAGGCTACTACAGTAACACAGTTAGAACTATGCTACCAAGGTAACCTGAATGCACAATTTTGGGTCGAATGCATTACCGTGGTACAATATTGCGATAATGAATGACAATCATTGCAAAATAGTAACATTACCGTGACCAGTTACCACATTAATATATAATTAGACAAGATTTGATATGTCCCTTGAATTGTAGATTTATATCTAGCCCAAATTACCGTGACCAGTTACTGCAGTAATGTGAATGAAAAAGACATCTTCAAGGCTGTTGAACAATAGGAAATTTGAGCTATAAAAGGAGAAGTGTTTGGTATCAAAGGACATCCGGATTTCAAAGTTAAAAACATTGATTCTCCACCCAAAAACATTCTTTGGGGGATATTCTCTAAAGTTGGAACAATTAAGCAAGAGGTTTAGCAAAGAATTTGGAGCAAGGAGCAAGGGAAGGCACATCAAGTTGTCTAGTATGATTTTCATTGTTTGTTTTTCTTGTTTATGTATTATTTGCAATATGTCACGCTCAATTCTCTATTTTTGGATGTAATAGGATGTGTGTGAACCCTTAATTCTATATTTAATCCCTGCACAACATGCAAGAACATTTCACTCTAGTCTTGATTAAGTTATGTTAAGATTCTATTTTATTTCTTGTGTTCTTAATGCTTTCTATTAAATGGCCATAGATAGGGAGATTTTAGACTATTTTGCTAACTCGAGAGAGAGGTTTAATAGTTTGATGATCAAGTCATGAACCCAGATGAACCAATGGATTTGGAGGTAGCTGGTTTTGATAGGAGGCTGCACGTGAAAAACATAACATTAATGCATTAGTTATTTTCCTTTGGTAGAGGGTAGTAGGATCTTGATTAATAGGTGTTAAGATAACCTGGGAGCAAGTCTTATGACAAGTGCTATAACCTACCAGAACACAATATAGATTAATTAAGACTAGAATTAAAGGGAGATTACATGAGATATTACTATCTTAGAAGCTTAATCATTATAGTTTTCAAACCAATTTTTATTTTGATTCGAACTTCATTTTTGTTTTCAACAAACACTATTAATTAGTAGCCTTGATAAAATTGAAACTAAAAGTAGATTGGGCTTTGAGATTATTGTCCCTTCCCTTTCTAGAGGATGACATCTAGTTCTTAACTAGTTACTACTACCTGTGACACTGTATTCTTGCAGTGCAACCAACATTTCCTAATACCCCTTCCTAAGGTGTATAATTAACAATCTAATGCCTTAAATTCTATAGTCACGTCCACCTCCCATCAAATCAATAACCTCTCGGTTAATTGATTTTTGTAGGTCTATTTCTTGATTATCCAACTATTAAACCTCTCGCCCAAGTTAGTTTAATGATTTGTAATCATTCTATGTGTGACCAGTAGATAAAAACATTAAACTCACAAGATATAAAATGAACCTTAGAATCGATTAATCAAAATAAAGAATTAAAGGTTCCTACAATCCAATTTACATCCTAGAAATTAAACGAACTTAGCCTATCATCATGTAAAGTTCACAACATAAAGAATTAACAAATCAAAGATCATAATCTATAACTTTTATCTCGTTCTTCGTCTTTCTCCTTCGTTCTGCTCTCTTTTTGGCTATGGTCATCAATATGAATAAAACAAACTTCTTCTTTTTTTATTTTCTAATAATGTGTTTTTATTTGTATATATCATTTAAAAACACCTAAAACATTAATTATGGACAACCCGCAAAAATCACGAAATTGATGATAGCCCCGTATTACAGTGGTAATGTAATGTAGTAATCACCCTCCAATGATATTTCTTCTTTTGTTACCATACTACGCTACTATGGTAATGCTTTTTTTTTTTGCATTGCCCTAAGTTCTGGACACCTCGGTAATTGCTCGTCGTAACATTCTACTATTTTTTTCTTGTGTTCATGCTAGTATTACCACGGTAATCAATTGCTCTACCATGGTAACGAGTTGAAATCCTTCATTTTAAGCACTTTTTCATCTTCTTTCTACAACAGACTAGTTTCCATTCAACCTGAACTTGCATAAATCACTAAAAACCTTTTCCTGGCATTAAATTACAGATAGAAATGTATGAAAACCATATTAAAATTCTCTAAACGTGCAATTGACATGTGATAATCCTATAAATACTTATGTACCTAATTATAAGTGTGTCCTATTTCCTATCTAAACCCCTGCAAAATATATATAAAAAAACACAGTATATAGTTAGTATGCAATGCAACTAACAATTGCCATGCACCTGTTGTACTATAACCATGGCTATACCCTAATTCGATGGACTCGATTTTGTCATTTCATGTGTTTAACTACTTAGACTCACTTTAACCCTTGAGTTATGTTTCAAAGGTTTTTCTAAGTCCATTTGTAAATGTTTCTTATTACTCATAATGTTATACTTAAGTAAAAGGTACATCAATCAATTTCTTTCAATTTTAACCTACACCCTAACAATTTTCAATTATTTTAACTTGAGTATAGGGGTTGTAACTTTCAGCCTTAATCTTTTTAACACAAAGGTACACGAAAACCCTATTTTAAGCTTTTTCATGCTCATTTTTACCCTAAATGAAGACCATCCCTAAGGGATTTGTTTCCTATCTTTTCCTCATGTTCCTTTACTATTCTAAGTGTGTAATCTACTATTACATAGCTGTATAATTGCAATTATGCTTGCATGCACCAAAATGCCCCCCTAAACACCTTATTTTTGTTATTTTGTCAATGGCATGTGTGCGTACATGTGGAGATGATGTTCTCCACGTCTTATATCAACTTTGAGACACATTTCAACTATGTTCTAAGTTCATAATACCTTGAGATATGACTGCACATACTCAACCCATGTGATATGCACATAAATGCCTAAAACATCCGCTTTTTTGGTGTTTTTCACTCACATACCCTAAGGGGTTTGTGTGTGAGGTGTTGGATTAACACAAGCTATTTTGAATCTTATCATATGAGGATGATCTCCTATTAGAAATAATGTTTTATCTCAATCTTTGATGCTGGCCATGCGTGTGTGCAAAATGGGATACCCTAAACTAGAGTTTTAAGAAAATATACATTCTTTGTGTACCTTTCTTCGCCTTCTTCTTAGGATGACTTTTACCCCTCCTTTTCCTACTATTTTAAAAATTGTTGAGGTTGCACTATCAGTACTAAAATATATTAAAACACATACTTGAAACACCATGTGGATGACTTGGCCAAAAGTTGCACAAGATGTAGGTTAATCTTTTAGGGTAGTTTTCATTGTGTTTTTGCTTGGCTTTCAAGATAGGTTTTAACATGAGTTTTTGGTGGTTATTCAAGGGTGAATTAAAGGTTTTTATAATAAGAAAACAATAGATTGTGGACAATCATAAGAACGTCCCATGTCTGTTGTCCTTTTAGTCCAAAATCATGGTTCAAGTGGAAAAAATGACCATATTTAAGGGGTTCTGATGATAGTTTCTTTTCATGGGTTGTTGGTTGATCTTTAAAACAATTTCAAAGTTTGAAGAAGTGTCAGAAAAAAGTTCTAATGATAGTTAAAACATGTGGTTTGGGTCGCTAAGGTTGGTGGTTTGATCAAGGGAAGAAGAAAAGAGAAGAATGCGTGAAATGGTGATTTTCATAAGGATAAAACCTCACCTTGTAGTAGTTTCTTTTTGCTCCCTTTGTTATCTTATCTCCTTGATTACTCTAAGGGGATGAGGAAGATGACAATAGAAGATGGTGGGCATCTAAGAGAGAGAGAGAGAGAGAGAGAGAGGGAGGGGGAGAGAGAGAGAGAGAGAGAGAGAGAGAGAGAGAGAGAGAGAGAAGAGAGACTCGTGTGTTTGATGCAAAATGAATGATTTTTCCTTGTGTTTGATTTTGCTTTTTTGCTCTCTCCTTTTCAGACCATCATTATGGAAAATAAGATGTGATCTTAGCTATTGAATAAGGGAATGTTTTGTATGTTCATGTGCGGGGGTGGGGGGGCGACTAGGATTTAATTAATGATTGTAGAATATTCCAATATTGCCTCACCTCAGGAGATTTTATGATATTCAAGTTTCCTATTTCTTGTTATAACTTTGGGAATTATTTGAATACAAAATATTCTCATTTATTATCTTTATTCTATACATTTGGAATAAGATTGGAATTACAAATTCTTTTCTTATGGGCTGTCCCATTGAGAGAGAATTTCTTTTATTTACTAATTAATTGATGTTATACGATATGGTATAAAATCTGAATTTAAATTTTAAAATTCAAATTTCATTACTGGTGCCTAATTTTTAATCAATGATCCAATGGTATTTGGTGTAGGATAGTTCCATGAGATCACTAATAAAATTATACCACTCATCTCAATCCAATATAATGTACATTATTTATTATACAATTCAATGCAAACTTTATTAATTTATATTTTTATTTAAGATAATTATTAATCTATTCTTTTTAATTTTTATTTGATCATTAGTTTGATCATACCTATTAATTTTTCGCTAATATTATCTTATGTATTTTTTGACAAAAATAATTTATCAAGGTTTGAACCTAAGATCTCCTTGTCATTAGCATACTGCTTTAACTAATTAAGCTAATAGGTCATGCCCTATAATGTTTAATTTTGTTTTTAGGGTCATTGAACTCAAATTCTTAGTTTTATGTTGTACAAGATTTCTTAACCCTAAGGTCTCATATTACATATTTATTTATTTATGAAATCATTTTAATTTTACATAATTAATTTTTAAAAATTTTCAAGTATTCAATCTATCCCCCTTAAAAAAATTTCATCCTTAAAATTTGAAAGAAAGTTACTTGTGTCCCATGTGGGTTGATTACATCTCTATTAGATGATCCTCATGTAGAGATCTAAGTACTTGGTTTGCATCTCACTCTTTGGCTCCCAAATTGCTTCTTCAATTTTATAATGCCTCTATAGGACTTTGACTAACAGAATATCCTTAAGTCATTAAGTTCTACAACTTGCTACCTAGTATACTGACAGAAACTTCGTCATATGTGATGATATCCTAAATGTCGTTCTCTTACCAGTGAATGGTGTGAGAGGCATCTAGCTCAAATCTTTTTAGCATCAACACGTAAACATGTAATGGATTGAGGACATTTTCTTTGGCAAATCAAGTTAATAGGCACATTTACTAATTTGGCTAAGTATCTGAAACAGACTGATGAAACTAGAGGATAATTTTCCTTTTAGATCAAATCGTTTGATCACCATCTAAGGACTAACCTTGAAAATTACTCTACCACCATTCTGAAGCTCTAACGGTCTTTTTCTCTTTTTTTGTATAACTTATCTATCTCTATGTGTTATAGTCAATCTCTTCCAAATTTGCTTAACCTTTTTGTTTATTTCCTTAAACTAAGAATATAAAATGCCTTTTAGACTTGTGATAATGGCCATTCCTATTACGTCTGCATGAAATTCTTCCTTATTGTCACCACTATCATGGTTGCCTTCACTATAGTTGTTGCCTTGTCATTCCATTTACTCATCAATCATGCTATCATGACTCTAAATTCATGTCTCTAGGCTCTTGATTGTTTAATTTCCCTATGTTTATTCTTCTATGTTTTGAATAAAGAGTTTCTAGGTTCTTTGATACTATTAGGAACAAGATTTGGGTTTTGATTTATTAGTCATGAAATTTTAACAAGTAGTAATCATAATAAATATGCAATAAACATATAAGTAATCCAACAACATCACACTAATATAAGGAAACTCTTATGCTTCCACCTGTGCCTAAGTTCAAGTCTCTCATACCACTATTGCTTGACGACATAAGCTTTCACTCATGGATTTCATTACACCAAAAAAATTTCACAAACATCCATTAAGGCATCCTAAGCCCCATTATATTCAACCACCCCATACCAACTGTGTATGAGGCAGCAAGATCTCTTAGAGTCACCAGTATTCACCAAACATAGTCCATCAATCTCCGAGTTTAGGATTCCTCCATACTCCCAACTCCTTATGCATGTCGTACCATGTAGCAACCAAAAATATAAGATTCTCTTAATATTGTGTCTTGTCCAAAATGTGTTTTGTTATTCCATACATTTCCTTCTCTAACCACTGCTCTAGAGATTTTTATTTTCATGATCCACTATGCCATCCTTGGCAACACTCAATTCTCTTTCTAAGGTCTTCTCTTAGACCTAAGGACTCAATCACTTAGCTGAAAGATTCCTCTATCGAACCTACAACCGATGGTTTATATCTTAAACACTTGTCCATTTGTATATTAATTGAACTTTAATAACAACTTTGTAATACCTTGAACTCTGGTTACCCAACCGCACCAGGGCCAAATTATCATAATGCTTTCGAGTGCCAAAAATGAAGATAAAGTACATTAAGTGACAAACATAGGGTCAATTGAAGGACGGGCATGCAACATCATTAAATTTCACCTTGTTTGACAAAAGATCATCAAGAAGATTCAATAACAATGAATTATACTAATTAAAATATAATCTAATTATGCTAACTAAAAGAGAATCTAAATTAATCAAATAACTATAAGAGGCTCCAAATGGCCAAATTAAAGAGGTAAACAAATATATTAAATTATGGACCAATGGCCAACTTTAAACACTGCCCATTAGTAACCTCATTAACAAGGCCACTCCTATAGCACCATTGGAAAGGTTTGGTTGAATCTGCATTGATCAATGATCACTTGAAAAATATAAAGGAAGGGGTGAGCTCAAAGGAGCTCAGTAAATCAAACCTAACATATCTTAATCATTATAATAATTAAAATAAAGATATGCAAACACTTTTAAGCATTATGATTTGAAACAATTGTTTGTTCATGGTTGGCATTAAGACCAAAAGAAAAAGCTATCTTCGACATCTCTCTTCATTTGTTTAGGGTGCAATCGAAAGACATTTCATAAAGTGAGCATCAAACTTGAAGGATACCTTCCCATAAAGGCATCAACTATTGATTAAACAAACTATGAAGAAGTGACACACAGGAGTGGTAAAATACCATTCCATAGCCCTAAACTCAACTTGTCCCCAATGAAGATTTGTTGATGGTAATATGGATACACCATGTTGAGCTTACTCCTCTAAGGAAAATACCCACGATGATCAAATATGGATGCGTTGCATTGAGACATGGTTAATATCTTAATCATTTTTATTTAACAAAAGTAACAACACAATTAAAGTAACACTTTTAATTCATGCATATAAATGATAAGATATTAAATAACATCCTAGCATGCTTCTAGAATTCACATAATCATACATACATGCGTGAAGATTGTAAAACACTGGCATGACCTTAAATTTTTTTTTCAATATAATAAAAAATTAATGACATTAATTGTGCTAATTAAAATAATAGCAGAGAGAGAAAGTTATCACTTCCACCTATATTCAATCTATGGTTTTGCCTTAAGACTCACATTCCAAGTTTCAACTCTTTGAAGTTTACCCTATGATATTGAAATGTTTGGTTTAATGTCTAATTTCATATCTTAGGATATTTAAGTCTTATTCAACATTTGTTTAATCTTTATAGTTTAAGAGTATGATACAATGCTTCAATCACTATTCTTATTGAAATAGTCTTTCCTACTTGACTTAGTGGTTTTGAGTTAGACTTGGCTAACTCGATTTCGGTCTTGAAGAGTCATTAATTATGACTCCTCATAATTCATTTCACATGAGTTTAATGGTTTTATTGCTTAGTCATAGTTTCCATGCACCCGTTACATTGAGACCATGGATACCCTATTCAAGTGGACCTAATTTTGTCATTTTATATAATTAGCCACTTGGGCCCACCTTAACCCTTGAATTATGTTTCAAAGGTGTTTTTATGTCCATTTTAAGAGTTTTGTTTTTCCATTTTAAGAGTTTTCAAAGATGTTTTTATGTCCATTTTAAGAGTTTACTAATAATGTTGAACTTAAGTATTCCTAAAAGGTCAACAAAGAAGAGCTTTTTTCTAGAGATTTTTTTTGTACCTGATTGGTGCCCTACAAGGCCATGGGCTAGGGTAACTTTCAAAGGTGTTTCCTTATGTTTGAAAGGTGTTCTTCTAGGCTTTTTTCATTTTGGATCACTTTCCTTCGATTCTAAATCATACTCTAATGGTTTTCAAATGTTTTAACTTGAGTATATGACTTGTAACTTTCAACCATTATATTGTTAATAGCAAGGTACACGAAAACCTTGTTTTTAAGCATTTTCATGCTTGTTTTGCCTCCAAATCAAGGTTGTTCCTTTAGGAATTTGTTTCATACCTTTTCCTATACTTTCCTCCTGTTCCCTTGCTGTTCTAAGTGTGTAACCTACTATTACATGGCTGCACACTTGCAGCCATGCTTACATGCACCAAACTACCCCAAAACACCGTATTTTGGTTGTTTTGCTTATGGTATGTGTGTATGTGTATTGGGGGCTGATGTTCTCTTGGTATTATGACGACTTTGAGACATATTTGAACTCTATTCTAAGGTCATAATACCTTGTTATATGGCTGTACACATTCTGCCCATGTGATATGCACATAAAATGCCTAAAAGATCCCATTTTTTATGTTTTTCACCCACATACCCTATGGGGTTTCTATGTAGGGTGTAAGGCTTCCATTACCTTCTTCAAATCTCATCCTTTAAGGGTGACTCCATGCTAGAAATCACACTTTGTCTTCGTTCTTAATGGTGGTCATGCATGTGTGCAACAAGAGATATCCTAATTAGAGTTTTAAGAAAATATACCTTCTTTGCGACTCATTCTTCTTCTTCTTCTTCTTCTTTGGATGACTTCTACCCTTCCTTTTCCTATTGCTTTCTTTCTTTTTGAGCTGCAATATCAACAATAAAACATATTAAAACATAGATTTAAAACACCAAGTAGATGACATGGCCAAAAGGCGCATAAGGTGTTAATTAAGTATCGTTTTTTGGCATAGTTTTCAGTGAGTCTATGCATGGCTTTTGAGAGGGGTTTTAACATGAAATTTTTGGTGGTCATTTAAGAGTGGCATAGTTTTCAGTAAGTCTATGCATGGCTTTCTACCGATAAAAAAAATATATTTTTGACATTTATAGGGGCATCCAATGTGTGGTCTCCTTTTAGGCCAAAATCATAGTTCAAGTGGGAAAAACAATCATGTTTAAGGGCTTTCGATGATAGTTTTTTCATGGGTTTTTGGGCTAATCTTCAAGAGGTGTTGAAAAAACATTTTAATGATGGTTGAAACATGGTGGTTTGAGTGCTCTATGGTGGCAATTTGATAAAAAAAACGAAGAAAAGAGAAAATTGTAATAGCCTAAAAAAGAAAATTTTCATTACTATGGTAATGCATGGCCTGCATGAAAATCCTAATAGCTCTTGAGCACGTGATTCGATTATACATGCAACCCATAGTTTCCCCAAACTCAACTAGGATATATGGACAATGATCATGAGCGGGATGAGGCTATATTAAAGACAATAACTAGGAAATCCTAGATGTACACAACCTCATCTCATTAATTGTCCTAAACCTATCCAAATACCAAACCGGTGCCCCTATATAAAGAAGTGATGAGTTCTCTTGTTTCTTCACAATTTCAATCAACTTTCCTATTCACTCTTCTCTTCCAAGATGTCCCACAAGAGGAAACAAGAAGAACAACATCCAAACTATCAAGATTTCAAGCTATAGGCTCTAGTTGAAGGTAACTTGCTGTTCTAAAAACTTTGATCCATAATTCCTTTCTCTCCCTTTGTAGGAACTAGTTTCTAGCAATACCTAAAGATTTATATTGCCTTTCCCACCATTAAAACAGAGAATGAACCACTCCATAAAGGTCCAAGGAGTTGTTGTTACAAAATAAGTCATTAACAAGTTATTTTGGATGATTTGTGAAGGTATAAAAATTCTATCTTATTCTAAGGTCCAACCTTCGTATTTTGACATTAAACTAAGGATAACTAGGTGTTGGGCTCATGGGAAAAGAAGGGATGAAATAAAAGAATCACATTTGTATGATTGCAAATTGGTTACCATGGTAATTCGTGTTGCTACCACGGTAACATGTTCTTTCCCACTGCATACATAGTTAGTTGCACTTTGGTTATTGCGGTAACGATAAGGATTACCGCAATAGTGCATTATACCCTGAAATATCCATTCCGGTTGCTGTGGTAATCCAATAAATTAACGCGGTAATGCATTAAATTTTGGCCCTTTTATTGTACGTACACTTTTGGTTACTTTAGTAATGCTACCGTACTACCACGGTACACAAAATTGAATCAACATTTTAACCTTTCTAAGGGACCACCTTGATACTTGATGGGTTGTGTTAGGCAAGGGATCATGAAAGCATGTTTTTAAAACATTTGAACACTTTAAATTCCCAAGTGTAACAGTTTCAAATCTTGGAACAATCATTTAAGGATTCAAGGGAATCAACGGTTAAGTTTGAGATGATTACTATGCTCTTAAATATTATTTTGGTTTTTAAATATAGAGCATGAATGTTTGTTTACTTGATTTCATGTTTAGAAACAAGCTAGGATGTGATTATGAATTGGCTTGATGAGTACAAGTATGATATTATTGATAACATGTTGTACGATACGATGCATGATATTACTGTTCAAAAACATGCTAAAAGTATTGTTTGTTGATTGATGTTAGTTGCATAGAAAACTTACATTAGTCTAGGTGATTTATTGCATTTTATAGGAAATAAGGGGAGTATTAGTTGAAAAATTGCACAATTATTAGCATTAGCATATAGTTTAGGGATCTGCATTGTTTAATTTCTTTATAAGCTTTGTTTTTAAAGTTTTGAAGCTCTTTTATGAGAAAATGATGTCTGGGAAAGGAAATTGAGTGTATTGCAGGGTACAGGTTGAAGCACAAAGGAAAAATACATCATATGAAGGCAAAAAGAAGAAGAAATCATGAAGAAGTGCCAAGAGACCGTGGTCAAATAATTAAAGATCGCGGTAGCCGAAGAAGGACACCACATGGAAAAAGCTCACTGGTTACCACGGTCAGTGATCTAGTGACTGCGGTAACCAAAACGTGGTTTGTGAACAATAAGGACAGACCGCAGTGGACAGAATGAGAAGATTCCAATTTTTACCGAAGAATATCACTGACCGCGGTCACTCGAGTGATTATCGGAATTTTCATATTTTTTAGGATTTTTTTTGGTGCGGGACTGTAAATAGGAGAGGTTATTAGAACCCAAAATACTTAATTCGGAAAGGAATTACTTGTGACAACTGAGAAGAGCAAAAACCTGTATTCCAATAAGGAATTGAAAATTATTCTCACATCTTGAGTATGATTTACTTCTTTGATTATTGTTTAATGTTTTCTATTAAATTCATGTCAAGCTAATCAGTTTTTCTTTGTCTGGGATGTGATGTTCAATGCATGATTTGTGATATCTAGTTGCAATTATTGAATTAGAGACACTATTTTATATTGTGTTGGCTTAATGATTTGTGTTTACTGGCCATAGACATGATGAAGTCAATACCTTAGATTAACTCGCGAGAGAGGTCTAAAGTGTGGTTATCGCTGTGTGTACCTAGATTAGTTGATTGATCGAGAGGTTATTAACTGATCTAAGGAGTTGCACAAGGATTTTTGCATACACAACTTAGGTTGTTGAGTAAGCACCTCGGAAAAGGGCTTTATAAAACAAGTCTATTTAATATTGAAGCACCTCGAGAAAGGGTTTTAATTATAGATGAGAAAGCTCATAGTGTAGACAATTCATAACCAAAACTAAGAATCATAGGTCATGTAGTGGCATTCACTATCCTAGACACCCATTACACATAAAATTCTAAGAACTGAATTATTACTTCAATTAGAAGAGATTTTAGTTAAGAGTTTAATATAATCAGATTAATTAGAGTCTTGATAAAATGCAAATCAGTAGTAAACTGGGATTTAAGATCACTAATCAAACCATTTTCATAAAATGGTTTGATTATATACATGATTTATACATGATTTATTATTTTTGAAATATTCAATTCCTAAAATTTTGAGATTATTGAACATGCTAGTTATTTCAAAACTTGAGGTATCACCTAGCAAAAGATAATTAAGAATTCTAACCA
>JAJIYU010010094.1:0-16393 GCA_030144865.1 Tinospora cordifolia | reverse complement strand
CTTAACAAATACTAATCACATAATTGTACTTAAAACTATTTTACTCATTTTCATAGCTACTAAAAAAAAAACAAATAAATACACATAATAAAAGGCCTATCATTCAGAAACAAGGAGCTCAAAAGTAATAATTGTGCTCTCAGCAATAGTGGAATATTCTTATGATTTAATGGAGGCTTTTTTTTTCATTATAATGATGAGTACAACTAATCTCTAGGCTTATAAATTTCATGCCTTTATTATTATCTTGTTCTCTCTTTCAATCATCTTTTATTACAGAATTGTTTCATAAGATAATTATTACAGAATTGTTTTTGAGCCTACCTTCACCAGTGACTATTTTGATGTTTTGTTTTCTAAGTTAATGCATACCCATTTTATTTTTCCTTCTCCTTTATCTGATAATAAAGTAAAAGTTTTAGAGATGAAAGAAGAGTAAATTATTAATCTTCTTAAGGACAACCACCTTTCTAATGAAGGAAATCAACCTTCTTAGTAAGGGAAATTACAATACTTGTTGAAACTAAATGCCTCAACAACTTGTTTGTTGTCGATTAAAATTATTTATCAATGAGCCCCCAGGACGTTGGGGTGGTGGAGTGGGGATGACGCGTGCTCACAAATTGTCACGCGTTCGATTCCTATCCCTGTCATCATTCTGATGTCTCTCGGGTCCGTCCTTGGGGCGGGCGAGATAGCCCCCTGGTGGATTAGTCAGGTTACGGCCTGGACACCACCAGCGGTCATTAAAAAAAAAAAAAAGAATTATTTATCAATGCAAGTCACAAGAAATTAATTTAGCATGATAAATGTAGTACATATTCACATTTTTCCAACTTATAAAAGCTAATCTCTATATTATGGAAATTTATACACTAATTTCAAGAAATTAAGGGTAAGTATATCAGTTAGATACTTTAAAAAATTAGTAATCCCTCCTCTTTATTAAATGTAATTTATAGTATACATTAAAAGAAATAGGTGGGTTTTTCAAAATATAGCAGAAGACTAAATGATAATAAAATTAAAAGGGTATGCTTACATGGAACTCTAATTACAAATAATAATAATAATAAATAAATAAATAAAAATCCAACGGCTAATACTACATGAACCGCCCATTTACTCTGTTACAGAGTAACGTCCCTTCCCTTCTCCGCCCAAAACCCTAACCAAACCGGAGACGAAGCTCCACCACAATCACCATGAACTCATGAAGTCTCATAATCAACAACTGTCCCAATCCCAATGAGAAAGCCTAAATCCAAAAACTCTTTCTTCCGCAAGCAGAAACGCCTCTCGGAGGTGCAAGAGATTGAGCTTCTTCATTCATGGATCGAATTCGGAAAACCAGAGTCAGGTTGGAACCCTCTCTCGATCGAACCATTGCCTTCGGATGCTCCGATAGGCCGTATCGACGAGAACTCGTTCTCCCCTTACGCCGGTTGCAAGAAATTCGTTCAGTTGCCGCTGTCGCAGAAAACGAAGGACGGATTGACCAATTCTAAGTACACTGTTATGACGGAGATTCAGCGAGCTTCCTTGCCGCATTCGCTGTGCGGACGTGATATTCTCGGCGCAGCCAAGACCGGGTCTGGCAAGACGCTCGCGTTCATCATTCCAGTGAGTGTTTTGCTAAACCCTTAAACTTAAACCCTAGTTTTTCTTTCTTTTTGGGTTCTGATGATTGATATTGTTCTGTTATTTGAAGCTATCACATTGTAACTCATGGGTTGGTGTTGCTTGAATGGGTGTTGTTGATTGATAAAAGGGACTACTTTGGTTTTTGTTTGGGGAATTTTGTTTGGGGCTTGGATTTGTAGAAGGAATTGATTTGGTTTCATTGCTTTTGGACAGTAGAGAGAAATTAATATGCATATTTAAATAAAAGTTTTCAGCTTTTTTGAAAAGAAAATGGCCGTGACCATTTTTCAAGACCTTGTATGATTCCATTTCATCTTACTTGAAGATTCATAACATGATTTATTTTCTTTCCGAGCTGAAGTGTTTCCTTGTTGACTTGTTCAGAATTCAAAAGTAAGATCCTAGCTGGGTTGATCCTGCAAATCTGAGTAGAATTGAAGGGGAATGAGTCATTGAGTCAAGACGGCTTGTCTGTTGATGTTATTTTTTTGATCACAGGTTGGCCGGATGCTACTGACGGGTCTTTTCATTTGAATATTTGATTTTAAACGTACCCTCAATCTGGATTAAGTTTTATCTCAGTTATTTTTGTGAAAGATGTTGACTGAACTTGTAATATCTGCGTGGTGTGTGTTATCTTTCTTTGTTTGAATCTTAACTTGGGATACTTTATGCAGTTTTGTATTTTATAGACTTAGTTGAATGACATGATAATTTTGCAGGTTTTGGAGAAATTATACAGAGAAAGATGGGTTACTGAGGATGGAGTTGGCAGCATCATAATAACACCCACAAGGGAGTTAGCTGGTCAAATTTTTGATGTGTTGAAAACTGTGGGAAAGTACCATAATTTCAGTGCAGGTCTCCTAATTGGTGGCCGCAAAGATGTTGGAACGGAAAAGGAGCATGTCAATGATCTGAACATTCTTGTGTGCACTCCGGGTCGGCTTCTTCAACATATGGACGAAACTCCAAATTTTGATTGTTCACAGCTCCAGGTCAAGATAAATAGTTCTTTTGAAGATCATGTGCTTCGCTTTCACTTAAATTTATGCTACATAGCAATTAGAATAGGATACTGCCTCTCTGTCCCCCATTTAAAAAGTGAAATAGGTGTTAAATTTAGCGTGTTAATTTACGTAGGTGCTGACTTTGGTGTATTTTCCTAGCTAGTGAACAGGTTTTGGTGCTGGATGAGGCAGACCGGATTCTTGATGTGGGATTTAAGACAGAATTAAACGCAATTATCTCACAGCTCCCAAAACAGCGGCAAACCTTACTTTTCTCTGCAACACAAACAAAATCTGTTCAGGATCTTGCTAGGTTGAGTCTGAAGGACCCAGAGTATTTAAGTGTGCATGAGGAGTCTGTGACTGCCACTCCCAGTCGCTTGCAGCAAACTGCGATGATTGTTCCACTTGACCAAAAGCTAGATATGCTGTGGAGCTTCATAAAGTCACATCTTAATTCTAAGATTCTTGTGTTTCTTTCCACCTGCAAGCAGGTATTTTCCACATAAATGTGCTGGTGACATGGTTATGATGGTAAAGAATTAGACTATATCATAGGTTTTGCAAATGTTGACATATTGTTATGGTCCCATGGTGCTCTTTGGGCTCGATTGAGATAAATCATTTAGACAAATTCATCTTTCTGTGTGAGTGCCTTCAGTTAAATGTCGACAATTCTATTAATTCAATCCTTGGTCTAGGAATATTTTACGGGGATCAGTTGTATCCTTTTAGCAATGCTTAATGCACCATTTATGGCACATGTGAAATTTTTACCATTGGTTCCGTTCTCTCATTACTTCCCTTCCAAATGCATTAACGTTTAATTTTTCAACATCTTTTGCCTCCATATCAAGTATTTGGATAGCTAACTAAAACCCTCTATCTAACAGGTGAAATATGTTTTTGAAGCATTCAAGAAATTACGTCCTGGAATTCCCTTGAAATGTTTGCATGGGCGGATGAAGCAGGAGCGGAGAATGGGTATATATTCACAATTTTGTGAGAAGCGCTCTGTATTATTCTCTACTGACGTAGCTTCAAGAGGCCTCGATTTCAATAAGGCAGTTGACTGGGTTGTCCAGGTTAGTATTTGCTCAGTAAGATGAAACATTTTGTTGGAATGGATCTAGGAGCTGATTGATGTGGTTCTATAGGTGGATTGTCCTGAAGATGTTGCATCTTATATTCATAGAGTTGGGCGTACTGCTCGTTATCATTCAGGAGGAAGATCAGTTTTATTCCTCTCACCGACAGAAGAAGAAATGCTCAAGAAGTTACAATCTGCAAAAATCCCAATACAGTTGATAAAGGTAGATATATCGTTAGATGCTATCCTGATTGAGCATGGAACACCTTGACACGAGATTTATCCCATGATAGTTTGACCTTCTTTATTTAATTATGAGAATCACAAGATGGTGTTTAATGATGTGAATCTTCAATCATATGTTAAATACTGGAAAACAAACGCCTATGGATTAAGCTTCAAAGTTGAATATTAGACAATAGTAGTAAAGATTGGAGATTCAAGACTTTTAATTTCATAATTAAATGCTTGTTTTCTTTAAAGATCTTTTGTTGTTTTGTTTATGTCCAAATTTATGTTCTCCTGTAGCTATTCAAAAGCCCCACCGCCAAATTGATAGCCTGATTATATTCCAAGTACTTCAGTGTCAAGTGTTGATTATTTTAGGAATTGACAAAGATGAACTCCACCAGTCCATCTCATTTGCTAAGGTTTTCATCTTTCGTTTTTCAGGCCAACACAAAAAGACTGCAACCAGTTTCGTCATTGTTGGCTGCTTTACTTGTAAAGTATCCCGATATGCAGTATCTTGCTCAAAGAGCATTCACAACGTATTTGAGGTCTATACATAAACAAAGGGACAAAGATGTGTTTAATGTCACGAAACTCCCAATAGAAGAATTCTCTGCATCATTAGGTCTGCCCATGACCCCAAAGGTTCGTTTCCTGAACCAGAAAAGTAAGGGGAAAACAATGCCTGAGGAAGCTTCTCCAGAGCAAGGTGGTGTTGTAGTAGCTGATATTCCAAAAGTTATTAGAGAAAAGGATGCTGGTAGTAGATATCTGGTGGGAAAGGAAAAAGTGGTTGAAAATGATCTTCTGTCAGCAAAAGAGAGCCAAATGGACTGCGTAGGAAATGAGGATGGAAATGATGCTCTGTAAGCTGTCGTAAACCTCCCATTGAGCAAATACATTATGATTTATACTCATGCAAAAAATGTGGAGTACTTGCACCTTTTTCTCTTTACAGACCCCATGCTAAAGATCAACACAACAAAGATCACCTTTAATTATTATCTTTTCAATATGCTTCTAGATGAATCATGAATCCAATAAATGGGAAGAAAGCTTTGCATGTGTGCAAATGACGACACTGGCTTTCCTAGCTTAAATATTCCTCTCTTTCAAATCATCTTGCGTTCTTCTTTATTCATTTAAGGTTGTGCTTCTGTTCTGAATTTTCTTTCATCTAGGCATGCAACCAGGATCCTCAAGAAGAAAAAGTTGAAGATTAATCAGCACCGACCAATTGGTACAAGGAAGGTGTTTGACGAGGAAGGAAATGCACTTCCCCCCTTGGCAGCTTTGTCTGACACGAAGAGCGGGAATGGCTTGCTTCAGCTTGATAAAGGTATCACTTGTGGATGTCTGAAAACAAATTAACTAAATGATTTTCACAAAATTTGCTGGATGTGCATGTTTTAAGAAATTTTACCAAACACACTTACATACAAGAACGGATGTCATGATCATCAAATCATCCATGTTTTGTTCCTCACAAAACAATGCCAAATTATCATTCCAAATTGCTAGTTAAGTTACATATCCCATGTGGTATTTAAGGATGTTGCTACTGTTGCTTTCTTTAAAGTTGAGATTTTGGATGAAATATGAACTACGTTTGCCTCCCCTTAAATGCAGTAAAAGAAAGATTTAAGAAGCTCAAGGAAGAGAAGGAACAGTGGGACAAGGAAGATAAGCTTCTACACCATCAGCGGCTTCGAGAGAAGAGAATTAAGGAAAAGATTAAGCTTAAGAGGGGTAGGGAAGAAAATGAGGTTGACGAAGAAGTGGAAGAGAAAATTTCTGGGTCAGATACCGAAGACGATGGTGCCAGAGTGCCCAAGAAATCGAAGGTATACTTTGGAAGTGACAGTGATGATGGTGAGAAGGAGCAAAAGTTGAACTTAGCTAGTGATGCAATTTCTCTGGCAGAGCAAGAGGAACTGGCCCTTGAGTTGCTGAGTTCAATGCATTCATAAGGTCAGGTCAGCTTTAAAGTCCAGAAAAACCCATATACAGTTCACTGTAGTAACCAAGGTAACTTCCATCTGGTAACAGATGCGTTTAGATGTGTTTAGAGTTTAGCAAATTTTGATGTTTCTTCAGGTAATTAAGCTGTGATGTCCAATGTGTTGACGTTTTGCTTGATTTAGGATCTGGATAGAGTTTTCTGTATCTAAAATTTTGAAATTATGGGAAATATGTTTGTTTGCTTCACGGGAATTTAAAAACATTGTTTGAAAATTTACCAAAAAAACGATCTGATTGTATGAAATAATGAAAATGTCATTTTTTATTTTTTTTCTTTTGAGTTGTAATTTACTTTTTGGATCACAATAAAGCAAAAGTTTGATTTTTCACTAAAATTTGTCTGAATTGATTTTTTTAAAAAAGTTCCACTAGATAAAAAAGGGTGAAGATGAGAATAATTTTAAAAATTTTAAAATTTGGACTGGTGATTGAATGGGTGCAGTCTGAACATATCTGAGTATTTTGGATATTTTGGAGAATGAGTATCTGAGTGCTTAAAACATATCATAAGTTTATTAGTTAGTTTTAAAGTGTGTATACGAAAGCTAATTTAAAAATACATTATGGGTAAGTTAAAAAAAATATTAGTTAAATAACTACAATACTATGCTAGTGATGCAGTTCCTTTGATAAAAAAAATTTAAAAAATTTAAAAAAATTAAAATTAAAATTAAAAACAAAAAAAGTCAGTATTAATTGCGACTTGCATCACGGGTGCCGTGCATGTTGTGATTTTGAGAGAGAAGATTTATTTTTAAAAGAAAAATATTTTAAAAAATAAACATAGTTAGTATTTTTATAAAAAAAAACTCGTCAAAGTATTTAAAAATATTTATTTTTAATATTATCATAAATTTTATTTAATTAATTATTTATTACTTTCAAATAGAGAGGAAATAGAAAGTGTGTTGTAAAAACTTCTAAGACTATAATCACTTGTCTACTTCCATAGAAGTCAGAAAGTTGAATTTAACAATATTGCAAGTGATTATTAGTTTGGCAGTCTATCTTAACCATTGACATGAATTTATTCGGGAATGAAGATCTCAGGGTCATCAAAAGCCTTAAATAAAACTGAAGGAAAAAATATAAATATCTATGTGGCAACTCAACCACAATATAAATAACTTAATATTTTTATGTTATTTAAAAATCATTGTGACTAGAATAATTTCTTACATTTATGTTTTAAAACACAAATACAAGAAACCAGATTTTAAAATGATAGCAGCAATGGCAGGCTAAACATTTGATAGAACTTAATATTTTGGAAAGATAAGTCACTTGCACTAAAGAAGAAACAATAAGAATATATATATATTATATAATTGTTACAAACCTAACAAAAGTGAAAAAAAAAAGTAAATGCACAAGGAATTTACATATGCTCAATTATTTGAAGAACCAGGTCCAATTAAACTTGCAAATGCCCCCCATGGGCCACGATCTTGCCCTCTTAAGGGTCGTTCCAAAGGCACTTGTTGCACCCAATATCACGGGCATATCCTTTATTTCTTAGATTTACCCATACAACACCTTGAATATTCCTATTCTTGGCCAATCATTCACACAAACTCAATTCATATGGTTCGACGAAAGTTTTAAACTCATTATTGTATCAGAACCCCTAATAACCAACTTGTATAGGACTATCAGATAACTTAGGCATACTGGTACACAACCCTTCATTGTGCATTATCGTAATCACTCTAAGTGCATCCTAGCTTAAACACACTCTAGTACAATGTCCTGAGATAACTTAATTCGCCCAACACAGGTATCAGGTGGCATATCAACGTTGTATACACAACCCTAAGTTTCAGTGGGCCCTACATTGCTTGCTTCTCGATGGTGTCCCATAATCTACCCAAAGTCATGAGAACTACCTACATCTCCTCTAAAATGAAGGTAGACAACCACTTGGGTTATGCCAAGAAAAAGTCCTAAAAATGACCTATATGATGTCACTAAGGAGGTTGCACTCATGCCCCTCCCTATAACAAATTTTTAAGCTTTTTCCTCATTTTCAAAAGAAAACTTCAAAATCTAAAGTCAATCATATTAGACCTTTTACCGGGCCAAACAAACTTCGATCACAATGAAACTTCGTGGACCTTCTAGTTTGATTACAGTGCATGTTCAGACATGATCATTATAGACTACCTCACTTGAAAAGTTGATGCCCCATCGACACCATGACTGCGTTCACCTCTGAAACTTCTCATACTGGTTGTCGCCCATCGGTTTACCCCTTTATGCACCAATTGATTGTCCCACCTCAACTCTGGTGGCCTTGACTCGAATATGGAACTCTTTCTCATTCAACTTTTCTCTTTGATAATCCATTGCATTCTCACTTTAGGTGAAATATCTATCATAAGTTGTACCTCTGTGTGTCCTTATGACATTACCGTGTTCTTCACCTTATGCCTCTCTAGCACCAGTACCTAAACTGTTCAATGTATCCTTTAGGTAAACTAGCATTTTCTTGATGCAGCTTTGCACTAACACCTTTTTGCATCTCCATTCATACTTTGATCTCAAATGTTGTTCTTAACCCTATGCCTCACTAGTACTAGTGCCTCGAACACCTCCTGTTCTTCAACTTGTTCTCCACCTCATGCCTCTAGCACCAGTACCTCAAACAACTCAATATAAGGCTCATATACTTGTTCTTTAAGTCGTGTCTCTCTAACACTAGTGCCTCGAACATTCAATATCATAGCTAGCCATACAGGACTCACCTCTATGCAATATTGATCACACTGGTCCTTCACCCATACCTCTCTAATATTAGTTCCTCGAAAACATCCTAAACACATCCTAAACACACTCATGTTCTTCACCCCATGCCTGTAATACCTCGTAATTTATACAAAATTTAATAAATTTAATAAAAATATTTCAAGTACAATAAACCTTAAAAAAAAAATCTGTGTAACCATTATAGCTTGTGCATCTCTTGCACTAGTACCTCAAACGTCTCTTTATTACTCACAAATCCCTTGCTATTATTGTCTTCTCTGATGCTCAAGCAAGTCTCCCTCTACTACCCTGCATTAGAATAAGGTACTCCAACAGCTAGTGCCTTCTCTTCTACTCTGAACCATCACATCTGAGTCCACAAGCTTTAGTACATCACTTCCTATTCACTGATATCACTGACCTTGTTGCAATTCGTTCATAAGTTTTCATTTTTGTCCAGTCGCAGTCGCTTGACTAGCTTCATTCCTTCCGATATCTCTTATGCTAGCACCCATATAGCAACCATATCCACCGTAGATTCAATTGTGTCATGGCTTAGTGCCTTGTCATTGCACTTCAAACAATGATTACCATAATCTTGCCCCCTCTACACATCCTAATATACACCCTTGCACAGGCCCTATTAACACTCTTGTTGACCTGTAGAACCCATTCTACTTCTTTAATTTGGCACATCTTGACCTTTACATCCAGTATTTGTTCCATAATTAGCCCTCTCTTTGCATTGTGTAATACCTCTGTGTCCACCATTTTTGGGTCTCTTGCTTACTGCAACAATTGTGTGATATTCCTCTATTGGGTCATATCATCTCTAATACCACTTTCCCCATCAAGAAAGAGGTTCTGATACCAATTGTCATGGGCATATCATTTGTTCTCTAGATTTGCCCATGTAGCGCCTTGAATACTCTTCTTCTTAGCTAGTCATTCACACAAACTTAGATCATATATCTCAGCAAAGTCTTACTCTCATCATTGTATTAAAACTCTCGATAACCAACTCATACAAAACGATTGGATAACTCAAACATACTAGTATGTAGTGTAGCCCTTGACTGTGTACTGCCATAATCACTCTATATAGCTCCTCCAAACACACCCCTCTTTAGATTACTCATTTAAGTGTATCCTAACAATGCCCTGAGATATTTCAATACACCCAACACAAACATCATCGAGTCCTAATAGGCCCCTCATCACTTGCTTCTCAACGAGTGTCCTATAACCTACCCTCAAGTCATTAGAACTTCCATCTTCATTAGAATGAAAGTAATTGACCACTTGGGTTGCACCCAAAACAAAAAAATTAACAATGACTTATAAAGTCTTAAAAAGATCCAACTCATGTTCCTTTCTATAATAAACTTAATAATTTTTTTTCCATTTAAAAAAACTCTAAATATAAAATCAATCATATTAAGCCTTTTCATAAGCCAAACTAGGTGTCAACTACCCGACAGACCCCACCATTTCGTGTCAAACCGAAGACCCAACCTCAGGTCGGTCAGGTTGGCCCAGTATCAACCTGGGGTGGTTTTGGGTCTCGTCACCAACTTTACAAATCCTCTAATTTAATTATGATGCACATGCACGTACACTGTTACACCAAGTCTTTTAAAATGTCTTTCAGCAACTGAAAGTGAACATTCCCAACCAACCAAAAAACAAACAGCAATAATTGCTTTTACAAAATAGGAAATCCGCCAGCCATCAAAGCTGTTAACACATTTGAAACAAAATAGGAAAAAACCATGAGAGCACTTTTCAAACTTCAACGGGGTATTTAACCTCTTCCGTTCAAAAGCAAGCAGTCACATGTAACTTTCCGTGCAGGCAATATAGTAAGGAATTATAGAGAGAATAACACGGCACCAATAACCCCACAAAACATGTCCATAGCATTTGAAAACCCAGTAGCACTAACCAAGCTACAACCCAGAGGACCCTCTGCATAAATCTAACATTACAAAACGTCTAAGACCAAAGAAAAAAAAAATCTGAGAGGATGCTCTAAGTCTTAACATTAGAAACATTACGACAGAAAATAAAAATTGACTCCAAAGGACCCATCAACATTCAAATTCTTCCGCTTCCCTTACACCAATAACAAGTCCAATATCAAGATAAAACTGGAAAATATGGAAAATAGATTACATAAAACAGTCGAACTCCATCTTAGACCTCTTTTCTCTCTCGACGTACAAAAGTCCCATGTTAAGAAGATTGCAGCTACACCGGATTCCTTCTGCTAAACGACAATTTCACTGCAAAAGTAGGAAATAAAACCAATCAGAAAACAAAACCAAGTATTGTGACAAAGTTGTAACTTGCTTCCTAAGCAAATTACTTAGCAAGTTAGAACTTACATACCAACAATTAATAGCTTCACAATACACATTCCGGCCACCAGGCCTTGCCTTTGACATAACGATTAGCAATCCCCCTCCATGAAGGGAGGTGGTTCAATTGTTACCATGACCTTATATAAAACTTCGTTTTTGGCAAAAATTTTGAACAAGATAAACAAATACTTACAAATCAAACTTAAAACAGTCGTAATTAAATTGCATGAATTTCTTAAACACATTTAAAATGTAACACATAAAGTAAATATATTTCTCATTTGGTAAAACTCATATATAATCCTATCAAACAACTGTGAAATGTACGATTTTTGTGAATTGAAGATTTAAACACTATTTTAAGATGAACACAATCAGGAAAACTTCCTTACAATCAAATTTCAAATGGTAAAATTCATAAGCTAGTATAGGGATACATGTAACCAAGATCAAGATGTGAAGATAACCTTAAGAATTACAATAATAGAACATGAAAATAGAATCTAGATGCCAAAAAGTTTACCTGCTGTTGGTAATTTCCCTGTGTTTGTTGGTAGTTTCCCTGTGGTTGATAGTTTCCCTGCGGTTGTTGGTAATTTCCCTGTGGTTGTTGGTAGTTTCCTTGTGGTTGTTGGTAGCCACCATATCCAGGGTAGGTTCCATAAGCATACATGTTCGGATCAGGTGGTGGGGCATAACCATAAGATTCATACCCTTGGCTATACCCATAGTATCCAGTATTCCACTGATTTGGGTCTGGCTGAGACTGGGCCCATCCAACAGAAGAATCCTGTGAACTTGTCAGAATTGGTCAAATGCATTTTTGAAATTGTAAAACCCCAAAAAAGCACCAAGCACGTCATAGAAATATTTGTACCACCTGCTTGTTAGATGGACTACGCCCCCATGATAGCCTAATGTTTTGGGCCCCTAGTTGAGTTCCATTCAACATCAATAATGCCTCCTCTGCACAAGCTCTGCAAGGCCATGATACAAACAAATGGCAGTAAGAAAATTTAGAGAATAATTGCACAAAAAAGGTACCAAACGTGAGGTTTGGGCCAATACCTGTTAGCAAATTGAACAAAACCACAACGTTTCCCTACAGGTATTTTCACATGTACTAGTTCCCCAAATTGACTAAAAACTTGTCTCAAATGGTCATCAGTAACATTTGGATCCAAACCACCAACAAATATCTGCAGTTTGAAGTTCAAGTCAAAATCCTGCTAAAAATCATTTATAAGCAGTAAAGCATTATATACCCACAGTTGTATTATTTGGATCATTCTCATTCTGAGCAGCTTGAGTATTACTCTGATAGGAAGCTGCCAAGGAGACAGCAATAAACATTAGATCAGTGTGTCCACACGAGATGTTTAAATAGCTGAAAAATTTCTTACCGGCCATATGCCAAGCCCAAAACAAAAAGATCAATACGAACCTTGACCAGTGATGGCATAACAAAACATGACATAGACCTAATAATTGGTAACAAGAAGCCAAACAAAATGAAGAACCCAACCAGACCTAGAATTCAGAGATGCACATAGCAACAGTTGCAGCAAGAAGAAAAAAAGAGCTGACAGCAGCAAACCATAATCATCCTAGAGAACCGTAACATAGGCTCCACATGTAAGCTTCCCCTTTCACCTCTCACATGAATCAATACAATATTTCTACCAAAAATTACATAAATGATCAGAGGGAAGCAACTGGGAAGCAGTTCATAATTATTAGAAAGTATTTCACCAAAAGAAAGCAGCATCCTCAGTTTCAGAATCAAGAGAGCCCACAAATTACAGTCACGCGCACACACACAAAATGATTTTAAAAAATCAACATCCTATTTCAAATATTACTCAAATGCAGGAATGAAGGACCTCTAAATTAAACAGCAGCTAAAATGACATCCGCTGTTGATAACAGCACAAGGTCATCAATGCCTATTCGTATTAAACCTACAATTCGAACTACAAGGAGAAACACCATGACTTTTTATCTGAGAAGAGAATGCAAAATGACATGTTAACCTGAACAAAATTTAGTTCCCAAATGAGAGACAATATTAGTAAGCAGCGAAGTCAGACAGGTAGCCCTACATACGATTTTTTTTGAGAACAAGCACCAAATAGTTGTTCACAATAGTGATGTCAAGGCGAGAAGGTGGTGGTAAGAGTTATACCTCATGTAGATAAGGTGGGCCATAAGCGAGGCCTAGGCAGGACTTGAGCAGCATAAAATATTCATTTATGATACACATACATACATAGACACACACCACACAGACACACACACATATAGAGAGAGAGAGAGAGAGAGAAGAGAGAGTTACAATTATATTTGCCATTTTATTTTAAATTGTATACAATAAAAAAGAGAGCACGTCATCAATTGGATGAGAAAAAGGTGAAGAAGTTGGCATTTGGTGTCAAAATGTTGCCACAAGGAGTTTCTGGAGGCAGAGAATGGTCAGAATAGAACTCAATGTCATTGGGGTTTGAGTTCAAATGCGACCAACACTTAAGGCTG
This sequence comes from Tinospora cordifolia, assembly GCA_030144865.1. NCBI lineage: Eukaryota > Viridiplantae > Streptophyta > Magnoliopsida > Ranunculales > Menispermaceae > Tinospora > Tinospora cordifolia. Next base: position 2,756 of record JAJIYU010010094.1, on the reverse strand, counting down.
AGAAGCTTTCGTTTAAGAAACTGCCAAAAAAGGAAAGAAAAACACATAGACATCCTTGAAAACATTAAATTGTAAAGAACCTCCTCCTGGATCATGGAGGTTTCCTTAGACCAAAGGGCTAGGCAAGGCCTAGGGAATACATAGACAGACCTGGTTCACATTGTTAAAAAACACTTCTGAAGCTAATCCAAGCCAAGACCCTTGACAGATGAAGAGATGATCATTTTCAATTTAATCAAACCTTCCACGACTTCTAGATTCTTGTGGGAATATGACAAAACTAACAAAATAAAATCCTTTCAACTACTTACAATCATCTTTTCCAGAAGAAGAAAATAAGAATAGAAAATATGCCATTGGAAAGGGGAAAAAACTAAAAATGGAAAAAATAAAACTAAAAAAGACGAACCAAGCCAGGATAGGAAAAGCTATATGCATAGCAATTAATTTATCACTACAAGCTACCCTTAATATATTAGAAATTTTTTGCAATGATATGTAACATAATTAAGACCCTGTCTTGTGTGGAAGGGCTGGAAATATAAATAAAAAGTGAATATTGGATAACAGAGAGAGTCAACTATTATTATAGAACCACGCAAAAAGGAACTGGTTCGCTAAAATTTATGGAGATCTTCCAAAGTTGATTTATAAAAGGTAAAGGATTCAAGAAGAGAAATCGAAACAGAAAGAGCAAATTGCCTGAACTTTTTGAATGTAAAGGAACTGGGAAAAAAAATTAATTTGCAAATGGCTGAAAAGTTGAAATTAAGGACGAAATTATGACATAAACAGTAACCACTGACCTATACCAGGCCACGCACTAAAGGGGAATGCATTTCAGCTGAAATTAGTCCCAGACCCCTTAAATGAGAGAGCCTCTTGGCATCCTGTTCTGAAACAACATGAGTTTTTATAAGTGTTGGTAACTCTACCTGCATTAAATGTTCCAATTGTACAAAAGAAAGAACTCGAATGAAATGACTTTGAAACTGTGGCTTATCTTCTAGTAACTGAAAAGGAAACTTAAGACAAAAATATTTAATGATGCATCCAGAAGAAGTAACGTAATGGACATTTAGCTCATTTCTCCAAAAGATCCCAAAAGCTGTTGAAGTGTCAAACACAGAGCAAGATACTTTGTTTCAAGCAGATCAAGCAGTTATCAAGGAAAACAAAAGGAGCAAAATAATACAATGGGCTTTACATCAATGACAGTAATTTCATAGCTTAAGATATCATGAGACTAACTGGAACACGTACCCTTGGAATATTGTTGCTGGCCACCCACATTCTTCTTAGTAGTAGCAGGGCCAACACGCATGGGTCTCGTTGAACAGAACATGCCATTCATCTCACTCATTGCCCGGATTTGTTCACTTTCATCTCCAAACCTGACAAACCCATAACCCTTTGAGCGTCCAGTGATCCTATCAGTGACAACCTTGGCTCCCTTAACAGAGGGATAATGACTCCTAAATGTCTCTTGCAGCACGTAATCTGTAACATCAGATGCCAAATCTCCAACAAAAACAGTGAAGTCCGGCGTATCATCACGCCTATCACCTGAACCCAATGATGCCCAATTTAATCTGAAATTCTGTTCAACATTTGGCATAATTGTGCCATTGTATGTCTGCAACATACGTTCTGCAGCAGCACGGGAAACAAATTCGATAAAACCGTAACCTTCTGATTGGCCAGTATGCTTATTGCGAATAACTTTCACAGTGGCAACCTATGCAGGGAAATGAAAACATAAAACATGAACAAAAAAAAAACAGATTAATAAAACTGCTGTTAGTCCCAAAATGATAAACTACATCTGGATACACAAGGATGTACTTTCAGTTGTTAACTATGGAATCAACAACACTGATGACAATGCTCATAGTCAATTAGTAATAAACCTCAATTGAATCATTCTAGAGAAATAAAATGTGCCGATTATGACAGATAATGATCAGTCCAAATAAATCGTGCATATACAGCTCAACTAAACTAAGCTTTTTCCCAATTACAGAAAGTCTGATACATGAATCAACTTCGTCCACTCCAGTCTATCCAGAGCTAAGTCAACACTATCTACGTTTGTGTCAGTTTAGACTTGCCTCCACCTCTATCGTTACAATTAATTGTTAAATATAACATATGCAGGTTTGAATCATAAATATGACTAAAGCACAACTTTTCAGCTTAACAGTTTGACACTAGGCATCCGCTGTCATCGTAACAATGAAACTCTACGATCACCCAACCTTCGCAACAACGTCATCAACACAAGATGTTCCAGTCAAATTTCGATCAGATGACAAAAACAGAGAAAACATTATACCTCTCCGGTACTCGAAAAACAGTTATGGAGATAACTCTCGTCCATCCAGAACTGCAAGTCCCCGATCCAAAGCGTACGGATCTCATCAGCGCTCTGCGGCTGCTGCTGCTGCTGCGCCGGTGCGTACTGCGCCTGCCCCTGAGCCATCGGCTGTGGCTGAGGCTGCTGCGCCGACGGAACTACCTGCGACTGCGGCACTGGCGGCTGCGGCCCCTGCTGATTCCACATCGGCGGCGCCTGAGGTTGCATCATCATCCACTGCTGCTGCGACGGTGGCTGCTGCTGCTGATCCATCGGAGGAGGAACAGTTCCTGCTGCTCCTGGTTGCATCATCTTCGGTACGCGCAAATATTTTTTGAAAAAGAACAAAAAGCAGAAACGAAACCCTAGCCCTAGAATATAAGATGCAGAGAGAGAGAGA